>SSNP01000014.1:3086630-3154617 GCA_006937955.1 Pachypanchax playfairii | reverse complement strand
GCCGTCTTTATTTTTAGACTCAGGTGAACTTCAGGTCTGTTTCTGAATTTGTCTTTCTACTATTTCTGTCTGCCTCCACTGGGAGGAACAGGAGGTGGATGGTTGCATAAGATCTGGTAATAGTACTTGATCTGGGTACGTTTATATTTAAACATTAAGTGACAGATCTGAGGAAGAATTCAGGCAGATGGAACTTAAAATACACTCAAGAGGATCAGCTACGGGGATCTTGGATCAGCTTAGGGACAGTTTTAGGCCAAAATGTGAATAATACTCAAATTAATTAAATGAAAGAAAGATTTTTCAAATGTTTGTGGCTGGTTTTGTAGCTGACTTCCCATTTGAATCCCGTAACAGAAAAGAAACAGAATCAATGTCGATGTTTTCTGACGTAAATTCTTAAAATAACAAATGAAATGTGCCCTAAAAGTTAAAATAGCCTTGTAACTAATAAAACAACAATGCAAACCCACAGAAAAGGCTGAACTTTGCGCCTCTGTGGGGTTGATAACAGCGTGTGAAGCGGGATCTTAATGCCTCTGACTGCTTGGCCTCGTTAAAACACAAAAACATGGCAGGAAGAAAACAGAGAAACTCTGTGCAGGAAGCAGTTTTCCAATAACGACGAGCTCTTGAGAGTTCAGTAAAATGAAAAACAGCCAAACATTTGATCAGTGACTTACTGCTATAAAAATACTGCCAACTGCTGGCAGCTTTTGGTCTGTAGATTTTTCTCCCGTGCTGTTAAACATCATGAGTTATTCCTCCGGGGTCACTGTCGAGTTCAGCCTGAAGCCGTTTAACATTTAAATGCTGCTGTTGTGTTTTTCTGACGTTATTCAACGGCTGAGCACTTTGACAAGATGACACCAGGTATTAAAATCATACTAGTTGCAGAGTAGCAGCTTCTGCTGCACTGGGTTTAATGAGATCTTCTCATTGCCAGTCTTTAAAAACAAGGGATGCAAGAAAACAAACAGTATGACACAATCTTGGTCTGAGAAAATCATGAATTAAATACTTATTACGGCTTTAAATGTCTACATTTACATGAAGGGGTTTCATTTTTGATGCATTATATCATTATTTTGTTGCTTTCTAACAATCAAACAAACGGAAGGATTGTTTTAATGACCTTAAAAGTAAATTATTCTCTTTTAATGGAACCAATCAAAAAACTGCTGCTGCCTCTGTCGCCAATTCCTGCAGGTGTCAAAGTGTCAAAGAGTCCACAAAGTTTTTATTTGAACATGAGGTCGTTAATTAAAAGTTAAATGTTGGTTTGGAAGCAGCGTGTTTAAAAAAAACATGATGGATCTTCTGTCTAAAGGACCATCTGCTAACAGGAACGACGGCGCCTCCTGAGGACGTGATGGAACATTACACAGAATGATTTCAGGTGTGTTTGAGAACATGAACTATTATCAGGAGCTGCACATTTTCCGATTACAGTAAAAAGCCTGTTGGATGTGTCAGTTTACATTTCTACATTGATCTTTCGAAGTTTACGGGTTTTAAATGTGGGTTCAAGGAAAGTGAAGTGAAAATTGGAGGACACACTTTGCAGTTTCACTTCCTTTAGTCACATTTAAAGTCCCAAGAGACCAAAGAGACTTTAGCAGCTTAATAAAAATGGGGTAAAAAAAAAAAGTCTTCAAACTGTTTTTAAAATAAAGAATAAAATTTGAGTTCCTGCTTTCAGTACAAACCTGTTTATATTCCCCAATAATGGAGCCGTTCTTCTTAATCTCTGACTCGGACTTATCGAGCTCCCTTCTGCACATTTCTTTCAGCTGCAGGAACACAGATACAGGTTGGATGTTAGGAGGCAGAAACTAATGACACACGTGGACTCAGAGGATCCGGAGACCAAATAAGTCCACGAGTCCAAATAAACTTGTGGAAATGTTCTGCCTTCTACACGACCTCTGCTCCAACACATAACTCATCAGAGGTTTGGAGGACAGTTTAAACACATGGATCAGAAGTAGTTCTGTGTCTGCTGGTAACACAGAACCTAAAGTGCCAAATTTTGGTTCTGCTAATTCATCTGTGTTGAATCAAAACTTTGATCTTTTATGGACTTCAGGATCTTTTTATAATCAATAGATCAGAGTTAAACACCCTAAAGGTTCTTTTCACAAGAGAACAAACCAAGACAACTTTAAAATATCACAAGGAAGTTGAACACTTTGAGACAACGTGTAAAAAAATAAGAAAGGACTGGATTTTTGCACAGAGCTGCACCGTAGACACAAACTTAAACAGTGTTGTAATTTTGCTCAAACCTGTGCAGATTCTTCCTCCAGTCGTCTCTTCTCATCCTCAGATTCAACAAGTTTCTGTTTAGTCAGCAGCAGCTCTTTATTCAGGGCGTCTGCCTTTTCTTCAGCCTAACACACACACACACACACACACACACACAGACCCTGATGCTGAAAAAGTCACTAAAAGTGAAGCTCGTCCTACTTTCTGTGTTTCTCTTTTTAAGGTAGGTCAGTGAAAAAACTCCTGCCACCAGCGTGCGCCTAAAATACCAACAGAAAATAAATCAAGCTCGTTTTCAACTAAAAATACAAACTTTTCATAGAACACTGGTGAGAAATAATTCAGAATAATCTCACAGATTTATTTCAACTAAATGTTCTTGAAAAAGTCTGATTGTATCTCTTTAGCTTACGTTGTCCAGGTCTTTGCGCAGTGCTATCTTGCTGCTAACTAGTTCATGCGCCAGGTCGTCATTCTCCTGCTCCAGACGCATGTTGGCCTCCTGCAAACGGCGGTTCTCCCTCTGGAGGGGGAGAGAGAGGGAGGGAGGAGGAGGACAAAGACAGAACGAGAATTAAATATACAGAGATCCAGGAAAAAGAGATGAAGTAATGAGAAGTAAAGAGCCATAAAACGAAAGAGGAAGAAGAGTGAAGTCAGAACAGGGAACGAGTTAATCATAAAGAACTTAAGAACTTTTTTCTCCTGGCTCAGTGGTTTCTAAGATGAAGTAAGAAGTATGTAATGTTTAACAGGACATCAAATATAAGTTGTTTTACACATTAAACTGTTTGTCATTTTCCTTTTCAAATTTTTTGCCCCAGAGAGTCATTTTATTAAACTGAATTCAAAATATAACTTACATTCTGACAATTTCCCAAGCACCTTAAATAAACCTGTTCTGATCATCAATCAAACATCTGGAGAGGATTCAGTGATTGCCGTGACTCTGTCCACAACCTGCCCGGCAGCTCTGCTGTCGTCAGGCAGGACAAACTAATTAGCAGGTAATTTATTTCTTAACGTAACGTTTAGCTGTCCGTGTGCTTCGTATCGTGTTGATGACTACCTCGTATCTTTCGATGGGGGCTTCCTGCTGCTCCTGCTGCTCCCGCATGGTGTGGTACTCCTTCTCAAACTTCTTCAGCTTCTTCTGGCTGATCTTTAGGGCAGAGAGAGGAAGAGAATGATCAGCTGTTACTTAAACAGAGCGATGAAGAGAAGCAGGCGAGTCTTTGGCTGATGCTTTTGGGGAAGATGTAAATAAAGTTTTTGCAAACTACTTTACTGAATCATATTAAACTCTTAGAAATTAACGATTGTCAATAAATATTTTTAGAGCTTCAATTAAGATTCAGAAACAGACAGTTTATCTAAACTTTTACAAGAAAAGACTAAATTATGATTGAAATCTAATCTGAATGATTAGAAGTAGTACCCCCCCCCCCAATCATGTCAATGAGAATTCAGTGGAGTCAGAACTGACTGGATGAAATAAGACAGGAAATGTTTGTTTTTATACTCGAACAGCACAGAGGCAGCAGCTGAAAAAAGGAAGAGCCGCTGATAATGAGATCTCAGAAGACAACGAGAAGCTGAATCAACACACCAAAAAATGTTACTCAAGCGAGGCTTCTGCTGTAAAAGAAGGTTCAAAAGGTTGAAAGTAGAGTTTTTACCCAAACGGCTTCAGCATCGTTTCATTAAGTGCGATAAGAATAAGAACTGATTTATCTGGGATCTAAATTCTATTTTATGTGCGATTATTCTGAAAATGAGGTGCTCTATTACTGACTGAGGAGACAACACATTCCCTAAACCTGGATTTTGTATTAACTACTGTCATCTTGGTTTTAGAAGTGTTCAGCTGCACTGACTGAACATTTCTCCAGACAAGATCTTCCATTTACGGTGTTCATCTTCCAGTTCATTTACAAAAATACTAATTTATTACCTGTTCAGTGATACAATAACAAAAAACGACATTAATAATCTGATCCAGCTGTGAAGCTGCGGGTTGAGAGACCTACATGATACAGGAGGAGAGAGAGGTGAATGTTTTCTTTTCCCCTTCACTGGTCTCTGTTTTTAGAGATTAAAAAACCCCCAAAGATTATAAAACATTAAAATCCTTATCACCTGAACATGCAGGGGTGGATGGAAATAGTAAATTATTTTGTTCAGAACTGTAGTTTTGTTGTAAAATGCAGTTTATTGAGATTCATTTTAAATGAAAATGAAAAAGCGTTTATATTTATCAGATAAGATGTAAGCAGTTTTGTTAAGAGTCGTTTGAATTAAATTTGACATTTTATTAACAAATGTACATAAATTTGGACGTTCAATTAACTTTTTTTGCAAATTACTGATTCAGTTTTTTTTAAGTGAATACAGTTAAAAAAAAAATTTTAGAGCATAGAATTGAACAATCCTTTATTGTTTTGCAGTTAATGCCTTATAAAATGTGTCTAAATATCTGATTTTCATAAGTAAACTCTTGTATCTAAAGGATTATTCTGTGAGGACAGTTAGATAATCTCTCTGCTCTGTAATTAAAGGTTCTGGATACAGCCATCAAAAACTGAACCATTCTAAACATTAATGTTTATTTAAAGTAAGATATACGTTATATGCAGGGCCGGCTCTGAGCTGCATGGTGCCCTAAGCGAAAAAGGATTTTGGTGCCCTCTACTGCCCAGAACAGAAACAACGTAACTCAATAACTGGATTACGTTGCAAAAAATATGTATTTAAACTAAAATGAACAGTAGAGATGATACATTATTATTACTTATTTTGCTCTTTACATGAGATGAATGGTGTGTCCAACAGTTTGTCCAAAAAAAAAAAGGAGGATTTGCCCCCCCCCTCCAGCAGAGGGCACCCTAGGCAATTTCCAACAAATATGTTAGTAAGATTTCAGTATCATCAAACTGAGTTCAGTTTGTATATTTTTAAACTGGTAACTCAAACCTCATTAAAAAAATTGAAGATTACACATTTTAATGAAGCAAAATCATTGTCAAATCAAAAAGGTAAGTTTCTAGCAGTTTTTTCCTCCCTTAAATATATTTTGATTGTTTCGTTTTTTAAAGGTGTGATGACATCACTGTTTAAACTGGCGTAAAGCTATTTCATGTAGTAGATATGCCCGCATATGTCAACTCACAAAAGAATTTGATTAAAAAACTAACACGGCGGGGGTGTACGGGCAGGTCAGAATCCTCTTCTCAGCAACACGGTTCCTTTCATTAATGATATGTGGGTCTCCCTGGCTGACTTCGCTCTGATTGGCTACAACCATTGCCCGCAGCAAGCCTTTCTTCTCGGCTCCGTCAACAGTCCAGTAACATGGCGAGTGGACGTTTACAACAATATGTTCGAGCCTGAAACGTCTTCTGAGGAAGACGGAGGGGTGAACACATAAAACTCAACTAATCACATGAGCGAATAAACAGTGCTGTCAGATGTTATCAATGAAAATAGATTCACAATATGGCATGATAAACCTGTTGCTCACGGACATTGTTGCTAGAGCGGCTATCACATGCTAGCATCATGAACTCTTCAGACCACGAACAAACGTTTATCAGGCAAGGCAGCATTTTATTAAATAAATAAACTTACAGGTATTGACGATGTGGTCGCCTCCTTCAGGGTTGGTAAAGAATTTTTAATTAAAATCAGTTTCTTTGACAATCCCAACTTGAATTCACCCAAGTTATGGAAGCAGTCCTCTGTGAAGTGAGCTGAACATATTTTCTAATTGAGGTTATAACTGCGTGGCACTTCTCCATAAATGAACTTCAGCCACTCTTCTCTTGTTTTTTCATCCTTCGGGAGTGAGTGTAAACTTCCAGCATGGGTTGAGCATCCTTGGACACAACAGGTCCCCGTTTGCGTAGCCATCCCTTCTCAAGAGCAGCAGCACAAGCTAGCGCAATGCAGCTACCGGTGTATGGGCTGGGGGTGGGGGGTTGGACTGTTTACTTCACTGTGCACTTTTATTGGACGCTATGAAATACGTAGGATAAAATGCCACGTAGGAAAAAATGGTGCTTTCCGATTGAACCGTTTTTTAAATATGAAACAAAGCGGACCGCCCACAAACGGGAACTTTGATACTCGCTTTGGACGTTCACACGGCCTCATCAGTGCACAACACATCATGATATACTCCAAAAACCTCAAAAAAGTGCATTTTGATGTCATAACCCCTTTAAAAGAAACACATTTTTCACTCTCACTCTCTCTCTCTCTCTCTCTACTCTGTATCCTCACAGAGTTTGTGCAAATAAATGTCTCTGTTCAAAGTTACTTTCAAAGTCAGTCTCTATAAACTGGGCCAGACTATCTGAAACAGGTCAGGACACAGGTGTGAGTGTTTAGGTAAGAGATGTGAGGGCTTGTTTTATGTGTGTTCATGTAAGCTGTATGACAAAGTCCAACAGCGACTCCCAGTGGTCACAGTGAAACACTGCTGGACTGTAACAAGTCAAACCTTTGTGTTGAGCTAATGATCCTCCTTCAGCACATTTCTACTTCTCACTCACCTTCATGCTACAGGCCAGCTCCATCAGTTTCTTTGCATTCTCCTCAGACCGGTACCTCTTCGGAACCGGGACACGAAAGAATTTGAGTGCACCCTCAAAGTCTGTTTGGATCAAATCGTCTTTAGATGTCTGAAGAAAGAGAAAAGATAGTAACACAATCATGAAATGAGGATTTAATCCAAAGTATTGTCTTGTGAAAAGACTAATTTTCTTTCATGGAGCGACAAAGTAATTAAAACAAAGTTAAGGTTATTCAGAGAATAAAACAGAAGAAAACATAGAAAGTTCAGAAATTAACTTACAATCAAAACAGAAACAGCAGCAGAGATGTTTTTATTAAGGAAAAGCAGAATTCATCTCAAAGGAAAACACATACATGAGTCTTACTTCACTCACATGAGCCAAAAGGAAAACTTCCCAAAGCTTCTGGCTCTGTTTTACTCACCTGTGTGTGTGTGTGTGTGTGTGTGTGTGTGTGTGTGTGTGGGTTTGTATTTCTGACCTCCTGGGGACCCGTTTCCTGACTTTTACTATCTTTCTGGGGTCCGAGGGTTCTTGTGGGGACCGAAGCCTGGTCCCCATGAGGGGGACTCCCCTTTTTAGGGTTAGGGGTTAGGGTTATAGGTATGGTATGAATAGAGTTTTAGTTAGTCTTAGGGTTAGTTATAGATCAGTAATGGTTAAGGTTAGGAAAAGGGTTTGGGTTAGGTATAAATCTAGTTACTAAAATCAATGGAAGTCAATGGACGGTCCCCATAAGGATAACAAAACACACTTGTGTGTGTGTGTGTGTGTGTGTGTGTGTGTGTGAACCTCACCTTTAGAAGTGCCAAAGCTACGTTGAAGATCACACTAATACCCTGAAAAACAAAACAACTAGTTTTGGATGTTGATGGTTTGAACATTTTTGGACACAATAAGAAACTAAGTGCTCCATAATTATATGTTTTATTCTTTAAAAATACAAAAAATATTTGATCAGGAACAGAATTAGACACTTATTTAATAATATCATCAGACCTAATGGCGCTCATAATAAATCGAACTGAGATCTTCATCTAAACTGCTTCGTTTGAACAATTTAAAGGTCGGTTTAAAATTTAAGGTCGAGAGAAATCTGGAGATGAAGGTGTTTATTTTAGACCTTTAAATGATTCTCAGTTCCTTCGATTGTACTTTACAACTACCACATCAGATCAATATATCTCCCTGATAAATTTATTGATTGATCAGACATGAATTTCAGAGTAAAAGACACATAAAATCATTTTTCTCTGCTCTCCTAATCATCTAAACGCAACTTTGTGTTGTTCCATGAGTCTTCTTTACAGATTTGGTATCAATAAAACCCCAAAACAGAAAGTAACTTGAACATGAGCTCAGTTTAGACTAAATAAATATATATATTTTTTTTGTCATTATAAAAACGCCTTCGCAATAAGAACCCTTTATATAAAAAACGTGTCCAAACAGCAGCTAAAGAATTTGTGATTTTAATCACTAACCTCACACAGCAGCAGGTCGATTATATGGAAGACCATGTAAAGAGGAAACTTGGCTGTGAAGAGTGTGAGGAACCACTGAGACGCGTACATGTGAGCTTCCAGACCCACATTCAGGAAATGGTTGTACAGATCGGGTATATATTCCTAAAAAATAAAAAAAAAATAAAAATAAAAATATCACAGGAAGTAATAAAAATAATAAATTATTATTATTATTATTATAAATAATAAAGTAATGGAAGTAATAAAAACAAGATGAGAAAAAAAACTGCAAACCAAAAAATACAGACATAAAAATAAAAAAGATTCTAAAGCATTTCAGAGAAAGAGGAGAGCTCCATGTTAGGATGAACATACAATAAGTAACACACATACCTGCATGAGTCTCTCAAGTTGGAAGAACTTGCAATGCAGATCTTCAAAGTTCTGTTTGAAAAGGTCCCTGAGCCCGTAATCAAACATGATCTTCACCAGAACGCTGAACGCTTGTTCCTCTGGCATCTGAAAAAACCAAAACATTCAGTCCAACATGTCACATGACATTCACATAAATCTCACATGAACTTAACAAATACTCTCCACTAGATGACAGTGTTGGAACATCTCTACACTTATAAAGAAGCTACATGGAGAAAAATAGATCTTAATTATTATTGAGGGTTTTTTGCAATATTTATTTTTAATTAATACAATGAGAAATTAGACATTAAACAATTCCAAGGACAAAGAGGACACTGTTTGGTGTAGAACTCACATGTAGAAGCAGCACAGCAGCCAGGAAGGACTGTCCCTGACAGTAACCAATCTCCTGATCATAAACAGAGTACGCCTGATGGAGAGGAGAGGCATCATGTCTTACAGTCAAGTAAAAAACAAATGTACAAAAAGAAAAACTAATATAAAAGTAGTAATTTGAATAAATATATATATACAATCTCATTGGACATGGATTTGGAAAAGCAGTCAGGACTTAAAATCCTTCAAATAATAAAGTTTTTTTTTCATTCTTTGAAACTGACAATATTTATCAGAAATCTGAATTAAACATAAAATCAGAATATCCTGCAAACTTCCTGCTCAAAATTATTATCTGTTGTTACAAAAGAATTTCACAATATGCAGCAACTGTTCTCACTTTCAATTATTTCAATAAATACTATAAAAACTGTTTATTTCAATGGAACTTCCTGGTAAAACTATGGTAAAAATATATATACTGTCAAATATTTAGTGGACAGTTAATTGCAAGAAAATTAGCAACAACAAAAAAGAAAAACAAAAAAAAGCAAAAAGAAACTGAAAGAAGCTCAATAATAAGAAATTAATAAATTAGGAAAAAAACTTTCAAAATAAATTTACAGAAAAGAAAATGACTGTAGTGGCCCACTGAACTAGAAACACAAATAATGAGTCGAAGTCAAATAGACAAAGTGTGAATCAATCCATACACACACAGGAAAAGGGAGAGGCCTGTGAATTATTTAAACACACCTCAGGAGCTGCTTGTCAGAGAGGAGATGAATGTCCGCGCAAGATTTATGCATAATGAATGAAACAAGACTGAAAAGTGTGAAAATATTTCAGTCGAGCCATTCGGGACATATTACATATTCCAGATCGGAAACAACTGGATCATTTTTTTTATCACTTTCAGTCTTTTAATATATAAAAATTACTTTAATAAAGTGAATGTGGGCTGAATGTCCAGGGTCCCCTCAGGTGTTTATATGAATGTCCCTGTATGTGTTTTTTACTGTGACGTCAGAAGATCAATGAATTTATGAGCGGTTGCAACATTTTTTTGCAAGTGAGAGAAAACGATTAGTCCACAGGACTGATTAGCTCTGGTGTTTCTGTGTATTCAGATGGAAACTGATTCTGCTTTTCTGTTTGGCTGTGAACTCACTGAACCAAACTGTCTCAGAGAGGCAGATTTAATTAATGCATTCATACGCCGCATCAGCAACCTGCTCCACAATCTGTCTAATCAGACTCACTGTAAACGAGTGTTCCACATGTTTCTGCCAACAGTCTCTAATTTTGACCTGAACTACTTCTTTTACTTCAGTAAATATGTTTTAAATCCTAAATGCACTATAAATTATTAGATATCTGTTCACTTTATGGCATTTTAAAGATTTTATTGATAATTTCTTGTCCTCTTTCTAATTCCAATGAGTCCACCTTCTGTTTATTCTACATAAATCACTTTACCTTGGTTTAATTCTTCGGAAATAATGATTCAATTAATTGTGTTCAGACAAGTTGCTAAACATGCAACTAGAAAACTATTTTCATTCTAAATCAAAATTAGGTCAGATTACAGGATTCAGTGAAGATGGACACAAACAGACTCATTTTATAAATTTAGGCATAATTGCAGGCAACATGGGATGAAATGGAAAGGGGGGATTGCTGATTTGTTGTTGCAGATGTGCACCACAACACTCAACACCTCATTTGGCGTACAGCTGTTGCAGAAGTTTGTGCGCTGCGTGAGCTCATTTTTGACTTCACTGAAACGAAGTGCCTTTATGTGAGCTGGAGTCCCACCTTGCAGATCTTGTAAAGCGAGTCTTGCCCGTCTCCTCCAGTGTCTTTGAAATAGTCGTGAGCTGGGAACGTCCTGTTGATGTCCCTGGTGATCGCGCTGTCCTGCGGAGACTCCTGGGAGGGAGACAAAGGAAGGAAGAGTTGTAGTGAGTGAAGGAGGCAGACTGAGACAAATAAAAGATCAAGGAGTTGAAACTTTAGTAACTGCGTATTTATAACAACAAACTTCCACTGAGACCAATCTGTTGTCAGTGTTCTACAGTATATTGTAGCCCCACACATGGTTGGGATTTAAAAAGGGGGTAGGAAGAAAAACTGGAGGTACAGACTGTTCTCTTCCACCGTACAGACAGTCCAGTGCTCGCTGTCTCCCTCCATCTTCAGCTGTGTTCCATCCAGTTGTAATTTTATACCATTTTAATACATTAAATGTGTTTTTTGTATTCGTATAGTACGCATACATAATGATGTCCTTGTGCACATTGAATAGAAGTGCGATACTGGGGTTTAAATGTAAAATAAAATAAAAACATTATAAGAAACTGAATAATCTTTCTGTGAAACATCAGACTGAATGTGTCATGAAAAAAGTACCCAAAGAATACCTTTCTACCTGGCAGCATATCCACCGTCTGCACAACATAAACATCAGCATGAACAGAAACTGGAGCACTGCTGGTTTTGGGGAAACCTGGTTCTAAAATCTCTGGTCTGTGATGACAAAGCACCATCAGAGGAAACCCCACATGCTCAGATCATTAAATACCGGCCTTACTTTTCAAAAATTAATCATGGCTCATTTCATTATTAATTACTTGTGCATTTTGTAGAAATACTTATAAATAAATGATGTTACATTTAAAGATATCTTTATGCAGCATTTGGAAGAGAAGTGTGTGAGCAGTTGAGAAGGGAGATCAGGTCACGCTTGTGTAACATTAAGGAAAGAAAACACACATTCCTGTTTCATGCTAACAGCTACAGCCCAAAATCCTTATCAGCAACAACTTTCTGCAACTTCATCGTCAAAGTAGAAATAAACACGGGTCATATCAGAGATTAATCACTACATTTACACCAAGTCACCAATTCTTTTCTGTTCTTTTCATCACTTTGTGCATAATTATACCATCATGTTTTTTGTTGCTCTACCTACTCGCTCCCCCTTCACTTGTTTCTGTTCCAAATTCAACAAAGGAAAATAGTGAACCAAAAATAATGCCAGTATCAGAAGAAATGCAGGAAGAAAGAAACATTGAAACAAAGCAAGCTAATGGTGACCAGAGACCAACAACAGCCGTCTGATTCACATCCTACACCACGCCCTGTAAGGCAGTAATTGTTTTACGTGAGATTCTCTGTGTTTACTTAAACAACTCTTTGTAAAAGCGAAGACTGAAGCTCAACTTTTAGAATTTTAGACACGATTAAGGTGTTCAGCTGGTCTATAGTCTACAGCTGATAAACATCTACGTTCGCAATGGAGGAAGTCACAGAATCAAAAAAACAAACTGGGTAAAGGAGACTCAGCGTTGCCACATTGTTATTTCACACCTTAATGTAGTCAGGATTTTAAAACATTGTTTATCAGTAAGGTGACCTCTTTTGGAGAGTAACTTGTTTTTTTTTTTGAATGCATCATGTGTTTTTAACTTATTTAACTTCATGTGGCCCAAACAGAACCTCCATAGTGATTTAGACCGCCATTCTTCTTCTAATAAAAATGTTGGGAGCACATTTAATGTGTAACACTAAACTTCAACCCCACTTTTGATTTTGGCATTACGCAAAGTAAAAATACATATTTTTACAAGTTTTGACCACATTGCTGTGGAGGAATTCTGGGCATTTTTTCTTTGCAGAATCTTTTTAGTTCAGCCACATGAAAAAGTACAAGCGGCATGTTTAAGGTTCTTTCAAAGCATCGCAATGAGATTCAAGTCTTTCTGAGCCATCACGAGGTGGGCTTGTGTTTCAGATCGTTATATCATGAAGTGATGGCGGGATACCGTCCTTCAGGATGTTCTGACAAAGTGCAAAATTTATGGTTCCATTAACCACATTGAGCAGTCCAGGTCCTGAAGCAGCAAAACAGCCCCTGACCATCACACTACCACCACCGTGTTCAACAGTTAATATGTTTTTAGTGCTGCATTAGTTTTACACCAGATGTAAGAAGATGCACACTTTCCTATTCAGTCTACTTCATGTTGTCAGACAGGATCGATTTAAGTGATTTCTTCAATCAGGTCTGGAAGTACTGGTTCATCACTGTCAATTAACGGTTTAATAAGGGTGTCAATTACTTTTTTCACATGGGGGCAAGTTGGTTTGGATATTTTTTTCCCCCTTTTAATAAATTAAATAATCTGCTTAAAAAACAGCATTTTGTTATTCTGTTATCTTTGATGTTAAAATTTACTCGATAATCCTTATGTGACAAAAAATCAAAAACAACTGAAGTCTGGAAGGGGGTAAATACTTTTCAGAACACTATATTACATTGATCCATCCAGAATAACAAATATCTCTATTCAGGGACCAGATAGGTGTTATGTCATTTATATTTTTTAAAACAATCATTTTGTGAGACGTTCTGCCCTTTAAAAGAAAAAAAAAAAAGTAAAAATACAGCGACTTCTCTGAAAAATTGATGTTTTGCTTAGGATTTTTGCTGATTATCTAGAGGAACTCTGGGCTACCAAAAATTTAAAAAATACAGCTTTTTCACAATTTTCTGAAGAAAAGAAAGGAATCGTTCAAGGCCAAAGAAATAAATAAATAATTCAGTTTTATTCATTGCGTCACTAACTTTTAAAAAAAGACTGAAAAATTTTGGTGAAGAAAAATAAGAATATACTGGATCTAAATCTTTTCATTAATAGAAAAACACTTAGTGTAAAGGAACAGAGATACTTGTTGAAGGGCACGGGGCTTCTAAGTAAAAGATAACAATTCATGTTTATACAAGCACCACTTAGCTGTGCTTAACTCAAGTGTTGAGAGAATGAACAAAGACCTCCAACATAATGGTCAATTAGGCTCCTCTTTGTCCGCCTGTCTGTTTAGTTAAAGAGCAATTTGTAAGAAGTGTCGCACGAGAGGGAAGAGCAAACTTATTCAGCTTCTCATGCAACTGGTGGTGAAGCCTGAGACACTAATCTGAAAGTTAAAAAAATGTGCTAGATGATCTTCTCAACTAAAGTCCATTTGTGTTCCACGATGTTGGAACAGAGCCAAAACCTCGACACAGACTGGAAGTCAAAAATAGAAAATCTGTAGTCTTTGCATTTAAGTGTATGAAAAACAAACAAAAAAAAAACCCAACAGACCAGAGCTTCTGTGGGAAAACTGAACAACTAGCACTCTGTTGTTTATGTCGCTGATTTCCACTGACTCGACAAAAGCTGACACAATGTTTTGTTCTTTTTTCTGAGAACCTAAAAAACCCTGGTGAAACATAAAATGACATATTCATCAAATTTGTCACCTCTGGTCCAAACAACCCGGATTATGATATTACAATAACATTTAATATGATAAAGTTTGAATTAAAGGACCAGACCCCACTTTGCAATAAGACTTCCCAAATAAAAGATCATACTCTTTAAATAGTTTCATTAGTTTGGGAAAATCCTCATTCACAGATAACATTTATTAATGTTTTAAGACATCATTAATAAATCATGCTCATTTTTCGATAATAAACAGGTATTTAATGCATTGGAAGTGTTTACGATGGTTAAAAACTACTGTAGCCAAATTATTACAGTTATTAAGAGATTCTAAAAGCTTCTCATTTGCCCTGTCCCAATACCTGCACTTGCACCCTTGCGGACTTCAAACGCACATTCCCGATGAAGGGCGTGAGTGCGTAGGGCAGGGGTGCCCAAAGTCAGGCCTCGAGGGCCACTATCCTGCATGTTTTAGATGTTTTCCTGCTTTGACACACCTAATTCCAATCTGCAACATCTCATCAAGTCCAGAAGAAGCCTGTTAATGACGCAGTCATTGGCATCAGGTGTGTTGAAGCAGAGGAACATCTAAAGCATGCTGGATATTGGCCCTTGAGGCCTGGAGTTGGACACCCCTGGCTTAGGGTGTCCCGGTTCTCCAGAGTGGAGAGTCGTGCCCTTGGCCCCGCCCCATTTGCACCCTTGATCCGCACTTCGTCGAAGCCCGCATCAGTGCAGACTTCAGCGAAAGGTATTTCCCACAATGCATTGCTGCTTGTGAATTTTGATGGAAGAAGAACAAGAAGGTGGAAAAATGGCTGAACCATCCAAACCAAAAGATTTTTCCCCAGTGTAGAATTAAAAAAAAATATACATTTTTTTTATCTAGATGTGTAATTACAATTCAATGATTCTCTGTTGGAAAGATAAATCACATATCTGATGAAAAATATAATTGTTTAATAACAGTGCTGGTGTGTATTTTTGGACATGATATACTAACAATTTAATCACTTATTCTGTCTTATACACCTCCTTAGATTTCTGAGCTTCATTCTCCTCAAAATAAATGTTTGTTGGAGTTTAAAAATCATTTTTAGCATCAAAATGATGCAAACAGGGACCAGCTCTGCCATTTTGGTTGTCATGGAGATACAACACTGTGGCACACGTCATTGACGTAATCCTTGCTGTCCCACTACAGCAAGATGTGTGCACTTGTTCACTATGTACTTCGAACCCTTTTGTGCACTCCTGCTACGGGCACTTCATGGAGGACTGTAGGGTGCAGTGCGGGTATCAGGGCCATCATTTCCTATTTAAATCTAATTTCTATTTTGAGCAACAACATTCTGCTTTAGCTCATTAAAAAATAATTTAATTTAAATGTGAAAGGACAAAAATAAACAGAAAACTGCTTCTTCCACATCTGTTTTAACGAATACTGACACAAATCTGGTGTTTTACTGCTTTAACAACAAGCTAACCAACAACTATTTACTTTTATCTGAAGATAAAACAGAGGACTTGATATTCCTTTTTTATTTTCTTTTTCAGGCACCCATACATGCAAACAAGAGACATTATCTAAATGACTTAACAATGACATTTATTCTGGATGGTTTTAATACACTACGATAAGATCACATTTATTTGTTCAGCACAGATACACCACAAGCACATTAGACAAAACCCTATTGTAACAAAATGTCACATGATCAGAGGTCTCACTCGCTTTCATCAATGTCACAATTAAACATGTCTGACAATTCAGATTAACATTCGCAGCCTTTAAAAGTCTTACATCCTCAGAAATCTAAAACTCTTGGCATGTTTTGTCTTTGATAAACAGTAAGGGCTTCTTTTTTTAAGTCTCGAACTCACAAGGCCTCTTTGTTTACTAGGCAAGTTTGTATTCAAAGAAAGAAAAGCCTCAACGCAGAAGAAGATTTCTGTTTGGAATGTTTTTCAGACTGAAGTTTGGACAGAATGGTTGGTCTAGTCTCATGTGACATGAAATAATTACTTGTTCTTCCATAATGTTGGACCATCAGTGTTTTTGCTTGTTTCAAGACGGGCTGAGTGTTAAAATGAAAAAAAAAAATAAAAACTCAATAATGTTGTTTTAAACTAGTGAGTATTAGAAGACATTTGTATTATTTGTACCTGAGGGTAAATTTGTTTGAGTAGTCTTATGTTGAGAACATAAGACGAAATAAAGTCACAAATTACTTTTGTTTGTCTTAAACTCATAATAAAATCTGCAGCAGCCGTTTCACAGGTCAGATTATTATAATTTTCTCTGAAATATGAATAAAATCTGATCTTTGGCATTTTCAAAAACATTGTAAAATTTTAAAACATATAAATTCAGTTTTATGTGGTACACAAACAGGAAATAGTTTATCTCATTAAAACAAATTTTGGTGGCACCACAACAGAATGAAACATTTGATCTTTGAATTTAAGTAATATATTATTAATATTCATTAATATTATTTAAAATATGAATTTAAGTTGTTTTCTGATCGTTTACACTGATCTATTTAAACAGCTTTAATAAATCTCACTATTTCCACCATTTCAAACTGTTGCATTAAAGCTCAAACATCCAGATTTCTTCTTCTTCTATTACATTCTAACAAACTAGTTCCTGAATTCTCTCACATGGTGTTGATTCCTTTGGAACATGTAAATAGATCATTTCACTTTGTCCTAAATCCAATAATGTTCTAAAGAACTGTACAGTTAATTGATAACATAAAGAAAATGCTCCTAGCAATAAAGTTGAACTTAAATTTAAAGTCGTCTGTGTCTCAAGATTAAAATGGTGATGTCTACAGTAGAAACATCACAACTATTTAATCAATATAAAACAAAATCTTGTCTGTTTGTGAGCATGCTGTTAAAACTACTCGGATCAAACATTTATCACTTCACAAAGGAAAAAACAGAAAAAAAAACGTGATATTTGATGATCAAACATTCAGTTTGAGATTTCTGGGAAGACAAAACTCTTCAGACGGGAAAACAGAAGTGGATCCAAATACGAAAAATCACAATATTATGCAAAGCTTTACAAATGGCAGCTGGATATATCTGTAAAGTGTTACTGTAGCTCATACACGCCCTCACGAAACAAAGACCAGCCATTGGTCAAATCTGGACACGTTCAAATACTCCAGGAACACAAGATCAAACACATGCCAAAAAAATGTTCTGTTTGAGTTCTAGCAGAGACGCTTGACCAGTGCAACGAGAAAAACAAATAAATAAACAGATACTTTTCTTTTCTTCTCAAAACAGATGAAGTTAGAGAATTCTGATGTGAATGTGGAATCATGAGACTCCTTAATGATGCACTTTTTCCCCGCTGCGTCTATAAAATCAACAGTCAGGCTGCGCTTTCTAAAAACAGTCTTACAGTCATGTGCCTGTGAGCTAAAGCCCTCACTTAATGTTAAAGGAAAATATTTCCCAAACAGCTCAATTGATTAGATTTTCCTAAATCAAGGCAGTGATATGTTACAAAATATTTGTAAAAATAAGATAATCATGGGCATCACTGACCCTGAAAAGTGCAGTGAACACTTCACATAACCGAGTAAAAATCTTTCAATTTTACTGTATTTATCGTTAGTAAAAATTAAAGATTAAAATAATCTTTTCCTTTTTTTTGGGTAATGTCTGACCTTTCTTTGGGACATTATACAAAGAATAAAAAGTTATAATATCTGCTCCTAATTTGGTAAAACTAGTCAGATATATTTTTGTTTTTAATCTGTGGAATTTATTTCAGCTAAGATTTTATTTAAAAAGATTAAAGGACCATGTGAACATCCAAACACATGCCACAGACACGACACGTGGAACACATGGAACCAAACAAACCTTCACTATTTTGTCTGAATGTGTATTTGCACATTTATTAAAAATAATTCGTGTGTATCTGTGTACACGCCCTAATGCTAATGGCATTTTTTTAATTGCTAATTTATGATTTTGACAATTATCCAAGACTTTTCCAAATCCCCAAAGTCACTAACTTACCATCAAAATGAACATTTTTGCTTTTCATAAAAGAAATCAGACGATGTACCAACATTTAGCAAAGTTTAAAAACATACCTCCTGTTAGTTTTTTGTTTTGAAAAGATTTCAGGATTATGCTACATAATTTTAAAAAAGGTGCAATGAACTTTGAAAAAAATAATTAAAAAAAACATTTGCTTTTTGTCAGTCTAACAGTCGTACACCAATAGAACAGATAACAGGTGCGGCGTGCAAACCCACAACTTAAATAAATTTTACCTACATAAATAAATAATCTTTAGTTTGAACATTTCTTTGTGATTCTGACCACCAGAAACACGACATAGACAAACAGTTTCAGCACTGCGGAGGAGGATCACAGAAAATGATCATCACCTCGTTACAATCTCAGTAAATTACAGCAGCCTTTTGTTCTGATTAGACTGATTTCTACTTTGTTGCATTCAACACAAAGGTCACGATGTGACACTCAAATAACTTTCACAAAACTTTCTTGTATCATTTTGTTGTTTTGGTAAAATATGTGTTCAGTTTCAAAGTAAGAACATCAGTAGATAAACATTTTGTTTAACCTCAGTGGAATTTACTCCTACAGAGACACGGAGAACTTTTTCTGCTTCATACCAAAGTGCTTCAACTATCAGCCCATAATACACAGAATAACGTAAGTCCACAAACATTAAAAACACCTTGAAGTTATTTTAGCCTTCATTCCTTTGGTCTTGACTATCATTATGGTCTTTGCAAGCTGTTCCCTGTGCAGAACGGGCCAGAACAGCAGCGACACTACACACCTGAAATATTTCAAAGGCGTCACTTTATGAGTTTTAGTTCAAATTTGGCACAAGAGTTTTTTTCTGTGAATGAACTACACGTGACATGTTGTACCGACTCTCATTTCTCCATGGCCATATCCATATTCCTGCCCAACGCAACCCTTTTCAAAAGAGCCGAGAAAAGGCTTTTTGGAGTTCCTCGCTCTGAAGCCGCTGCCACTGCGTTGTAAACAGAAGGAGCAGAGGCGTTTGAGGCCCTTCCTGAAAGCAGAGTTGGAAAGGCTGTAAATGAGACAGTTACAAAAGCTGTTGCTGATTGCCAACCACGTGGTAAGAAACGAGGCTGCGGGGTGGTGGTAGATCCCTCCGCTCTCCAACAGGAAGTACAGGATATAGGGCAACCAGAGAATGTAAAACACACTAGTGATGCGAAACAATACCATAGCATATCGCTTGTCTGGGTACGACGTGGACTGCTGATACTGAGGTTGGTGATGTTGGGGCTTGTGGGATTTCGACAAGTGGGGACACTGCCCTTGCGCCACACCCTTGGTGTCCTTGACTACAGATCCGCTTGTTTCAGAGCCCTGTTGTTGCTGTTGGGGCCGGTAGCGTGCGTGGCGCTCGCTGATCTCCCGGGTATGCTGTCTGCAGATCTTGAAGATGTTGGCGTAGGTGAAGCAGACTGTTAGAGCAGCCGGAGCGTAGAGCAGTGCAACAATAAAGGATGTGAAAGAGGGGCTAGTCCTCCACTCAACTGCACACCACTCTACCACATCACCATGATAACCAGGTTTCCCCCATCCAAAAAAAGATGGGAGAAACACCAGAGCCGAGTAGAACCATATTAGAACAATACAGCAACGCACTCGACAAGGTGTTACTAGAGATGAGTACGTCAGTGGTCGTGTGATGGCAATGTAGCGGTCCACACTCACACATGCAAGGGAGGCCATTGAAACTGACTTTAAAACAGACACCATGTACCCAAACACCTGGCAGGTGAGTTTGGGGTCAAGTCCCTGCAGACAATGGAGCAGAGACAGGGAAGGGAAAAGGCAGCTGACCCCCACCAGCAGATCTGCGTATGCCATTGTCTGGATAAAAGCACTGGTGGTGTGATGACTAAGCAAAGGTGCACAATGAAACACAAAAATCACCACCAGGTTGCCACAAATAATAAGAATAGTCAGGAGAAGAATGACTGATACTTCGAGGAGGCAGGTAGTGAAGACTTGGGAATAGCCGATCTCAAGTAAGCAGAAGGGAGCAGAAAAGGCTGATGAGTCAGTAAAGCTCTTGTTCAGCTGATCCAAGGAGGAATTCATGGTCCTGGACAGTAATACATAAGAGGAACCCTTGAAGGGTACAATAAATCCAAAAAAACCTGTTTTGTCAGACAGCTGGCTGCCTCTAAAAGCAGTCTGGTTTCAGTCCAAACAAATATCTTTATGCTCCATTTGCAGGGACGACAGAAAGGGCAGATAAAGGTGAGACAGTCCCCTTTTATTCTCCTCAGCGTGGACACAATTACAACACCAGCACGGTAAAACTGTCTGACATAGACAGGATGCTTTTTTCCTTGTTCCTTCTCTTCAGGTAAACACCCAAGGTAAAAGGCACAAAAAGAAAAACGAATACAAAAGTGGTTAAAGGTATTCAGGTCCAACTTAAGCTCGAAAGACCTTCACTTCGGATAAAGTCAGAGATGTCCTCAACATCTGCTGCAGCTGCAGAAATCCCAGATTGGAAATGTTTACTCAATTAGTAGTCCACAGAGTCGCAGTCACAGCTTCCTGAGAAATGAGCAGTATATATATATTGTAGGAAATATTAAGCATCATTTCTCTTTTTTTTTTAATTCTGTCCGGTTTCTTCTTGTCTTCTGATTTAAGGCTTTGTCCTCTGTCCACCACTCTTACACTTGTGTCATTTTCTTCCCGGTCCGACGCAGTAAAATCACAGCAGACTACTGCACGCAGAGATGACAAATGCAGTGTGTGGGGTAGGTGAAGTCAAAAAGCAGCTCGCGCACACATGTAGTAAAAAGACATCTGAATGGTTATTTCTGTTCCAAAGAACAACGATGTTGTCTGGCCGGCATACCAACGCTGGGAGAACCCCCTGTGTTCATTTATTCTGCTTTGCTGTGTGTTTCTCACACTCTGCCTCACTCCCTCTGCCTCTCTCTACAGAAACAGCAGGAGTGAGGCCCCGCCCCTTCTCTGTGTTTCCAACCAATCACCCTATGCTAAGACACGAGGCTGCTTTCTTCCCCCTCCCACCTGCACTTCCCCCTTTTTAATATAAAAAATGATTTTAATAATCATCCAACAGTTTAAACAAACTGCTTCACACTAAAACTAACAACTACCACTGCAAAGTAAAAGTTGTAAAACTTTAGAGTCAGAGAACATAAATCTTCTCTGCAGCCCAGTGACACTATAGTTTTTTACATGTAACTATAACCAGATGATTTGATTATTCTTATTGTAAACCAGTAACATATTGCAGGATCTGTAATGTAATCTGTTTAGTAAATTTTGCTAGTTCTATCCTTAATTCTCAGCAACATATAGATTTAAACACATCAAAGCATGACATTAATCATTTAGCATGGGCTCACAGTCAAAGAGTAATTAACAGCTGATTAACCAATGCAGCAAGTAACTTTGCTGTTTGGCTTTTCTTTCAGCTTTACAGTGCAAGTAAAGGTTAAGTTTGGAAGGTTTTGATGAGGTGATACTAATATCTATAAATGCCATTTAGATATCTGTTTCGTAGCTTCAAAAACCACAACAAACTCATCTTAATCTTTGAGGATTGTAGGACTTGATTCAACACAGATGTTCTTATGCAATAACCAGCCGAATGCTTAAGGCGCCCTACTGAAAACTCATGGTTTTAAGTGCAGTATCATGTGGCATTGTAGTGGATAAATATCAGGTAAATACAATTCCTGAGATTATAAATTATAGCAGGAACAACACAGTGGTCATATTCCAATAAAGAGAATCATAATATCATTGACTGAGTTCACATATGTTCACATACAGACCCTAATACAGCTGTGTCTTGTTAACATTCCTGTGTAGTAAACTGGATTTTTTTTTAAAGTTTCTTGTCTTCTGTTCTAGAAAAAGAAGAAAAAGAGTAAAATAAAAGAAAAACGCTTTGTTTTTGTCAATAAGGGTTGATGTTCCAGCAGACAGTAAAATGGAAAAGATTAAAACATTTTTAGACTGTAATCAGAATTTTAATTCTCAGATATTGAGAAAATAATGCGTTAATGTGTCGTCTGATTTGTGTTTATATTCATACGCTGCATTTCCACCTGACAGACAAAAAGCCGTGGCATGAGGGCAAGATCCAATCAGAGTTTTAATTCCACTCTACACAAAATCAACAACAAGTTTTTAATCACATGAGAAAATCAGCACTTCCATGATGGCTCTGATGAATATTTGCCAGAATAATCATGGACAGTTATTTCTAGAACACGATGAGGAGATTAAATTGAATTACTCATTTTCTAAAATTAGTAACTTCAGTGGGTAGTAATTACTGTCGGATTGTCTTCATCCTATCCCCAATGACTTGCTGAAGACTGCACCGTTTGCCTCGTGCAGGGAAATTTGGTGCAGCGTGATGAAGACCCAAACATACCCACACACACGCCACCTTTCTCCCCCGCAACCCAGACACTCTCCCATGCTTTCACGCACCTCCTCTGCCAGCTACACGAGGAGCTAAAAATAGATGACAGTAGGACTAAAGGGCTGGAAGGAGAAAAGGAGTGAGGAAAAAATGAGGAGAGAAAATCTGAAGAAAACAGCTCATCAGCAAGAGGAAAAAGTTAAAAACAAGGAAGAGGTACATGATTTCAGAAAACCACAAACTGAGATGTAAAAATGGAGGAAAAGAGGACAGGAACGACGCAATGCCCTCTGCTAAAACAAGCTGAGTGTAACTCAGTCGTTACCTGTCTGAAATGTGCTCGTTCATTTAACAGCCTCCCAAGGACACGTCTAGCAACACTGATGTGCAAGACGTCTGATTTTAGGAAAGACTGGCTTTAAAACACCAGGGACATGTCTTTCCAACACACGTCCCTGCTACAGAGTCAACATCAAGAACCTAATCTGCAACTGTAACCGGCTCACTGCTGAGACTGTTTCCATTAGATTATTATCAGTATTCTTTTAGTTCGGCTGCCTTCACCATCAGACTGGACAAATACCAATTAAAAGATGATTAATGAAGGATATACACTATATACCTAATTATTTTAATATAATTTCAGTAAAGAGAGCTTTTTACATCAACTAAATAAATGGAAAAAAGTTTGTTGCAATATAAATTTTTGCTGAACTTCATTTAATATGAAAAATAGCATCACGTAAACATAATATAACCCTTTAAATCTGAAAACGCTGATATACTGGAAACTCAGTATGTGATGCAAGTCTCAAACAAGCATCCAGACACACAGCTGACAAGAGCACAAACAATCAGAACCAGTTACAGTCACATGTACACAAATACAAGTGACTGTAAGGACAGACAGGTTGGGCAGCAAGCAGACAGGTCATTATGAGACACACAGGTTTATATGAGTTTGTTTTTGCTCTCAACACTTCACTAGCACAGATTCAATAAAAGAAATGTATATATGCTATTAAAACACTGATGTCGGCATCATGTTTTCCCTTTAAAATTCTCTGTCGCACCCAAAATAAAGTCATACAAACAGATCTGGCCTACTTGCCTCACCACAGATTTTATGCTATTTGAGTAAAAAAAATTTAAATTATCATTAAAATCTGGATTTGTTTCACTAGAACAGAAAAATCTACTATATCAGATTCATTAATTCACATCTTAAACTGTATTATGAGACGACACTGGCATGAGAAAACAGAAATACACAGACTAGTTTACTGTTGTGTTATAACATGTACATTGAAGCACCGGGTGTATCTGCATGAACTTATCTTTGGTAACACGTTCCTGGTTAAAATCCTTTGATCCAGGACCAGCGAGCTGCCAAAGCTGATATGTTGTTGATCAGATTGCGTCACTGTAACTGACGGGCTTCGATTTATAAGAGCTCCTGCTAAACGTGGCTCATCAGAAATCTGAGGAGTTTATTGGTTACAGATGGAGTGTTACTTAAACAGTGTTCAGAGTCAGACAGGTGTTCTGATTTTACGACAGCTGGTTTTAAGCTTCCACAGGAAACACTGTAAATGGCTGAAAGACCTAAGTACATTTCCGCTTCTTTACTTAAAGAGGCCATTACATTAAAAACAGTTTTTCTGAGGTTTCTGTTGAATATTTTAGCTCCACAGGTGTTCTTACCTTCATAGTGGGTGTGAAAACAGGTCAACAACTTCTCTTTCAATTTTAATCTCCCAAACTACGCAGGTGGCGATAACACCCGAGTTCGAACAGCCTGTATCTGTTCCATCACAACTCCTTTGTTCGTTAGTATTCGGCAGCTCCCGCAGTTGAAACCACGCCTAGCATGCTGCTGGCTAAAAGCTGTTAGCATAAGACGTAGCAAACAGGAAGACACGACGTCTGATGTTGCCATGTGCAGCGGGGCAGGAAACAGTATACCTTGCTCTGATAGGCTAGTTTGTTAGCCAATCTGAGTCCAACAAATTCAAATAATAAATATGAACGAGCTGCTGACGAAGCAGCCGAAGCAGCCTGACGGAAGGAGTCGAAACCACCTGAATTTTAATGCAGACAGATTGAAAGGTCCTGACGTTTTTTAGTTATAAAATGTTTCATATTACTGGTTAATACTTAAGAAATAACCATAAAGTCCTGAATTTTGTATGAAATGGCCTCTTTAAAGCTTGTATTCAGATTTGAGGATGAATACCAAGAAAGCTGGTTGTAGTGATAAAAGGGCGGGGCACCAGATAAGACATGATTACGCTGAGTGTAATGAAGAGGTAGTCAACAAGTCGTCATTATACCACAAGATTTGTGCTGCAACCAGTACTATTTACTAGATTCTAGCAGGATTAGCTATTAGCTATTAGATATGTTTTAGATATGTTTTAGATATGTTTTCGTTTGAACGCAGGTGTAACGCAGCTCACCTTGAGTCGGTGAGTAAATTTAGGCTCACAGCTTTGTGTATCCATAACACTGCATACACAGATTTTCAAACTACTTTTTGCTTCTGACATCAAGAAACTGAGTCAGACTATACGGCTGCACAGTTTCATGCCTAACGACAGAGCGACCAATCTTTTTTTACTGTTAGCTAATGAGCTCTAAGGACACAAAATACTAGACAATTCCCATGTCAGGGTCAGATTTGGCAGCACATGTTCTCCACGCTTTTCTGTGTGAGCTTGTTGACTGATGTACAAATATGGAAGGCTTCGGTGCTTCTGCAGCAACTTCCTTTCCAACTTTCTGTCCAGTAGCTATCAATATAGCAGCTGTGCAATTCATTTTGGGTTAAAGTTGAAATTCCACTCATACCACTTATGGTAAGAAAAAAAAGACATGGTTCTCGGGACTTCAGCTGTAAATCCTCTTCATAAATTGACCCTCCACATTGATCAGTATTAGGCAGATAATTAAAAAGAGTGACAGACTGTGATGGAGAAAGATCAGAGGAATTGAGGGAGGAAGAAAGAATGTGTGAAAAACATCTTTCTCCCACATCAGGTTTACTACAAGTGAAGTTGTCTTTAACAACATATAACATATAAACAATGAAAGATCCTCTGAATAAAAAACAATGATGAATTTAACTAATTCTAACAGCTATAAAGTCTCTAATGTGTTTTCTTTCAATAAAGTAGTTAAATAGACACTTATTTACTGCAGCTTAGGTGTCTTTTTAACATAAAACACAACTCAGTTCCTAACAGCAGTAAATATAGAATTTTAACAGAGAACAAAAAGAAAATTGTTTGTTTTTCAAAAAGAATTTTTTAAAAAAAGGTGTAGATGTAATCAGCAGGTCGGATCTGCAGGGCATCAGTGGTGACAATCACAAGTTTAAAAGCGCATGTAGGACGGTCTTATGAAACGTCTCCTTCCATGAGCCCCAAGGTTCACTTCTAAAAAAGTAAAACTGAAATACGAGTCTTCACAAAGAACAAAAGGATCGATTCTACTCTCACACGGAAAAACAAACATAATCTGTTTCAGTTACAGATCAAAATATGTGTAAGAAGGGGGAAAAAGGCGTATCTCTGTAATTAATTAAGCTGGTGAAATTATCAATAAATGAAAGAATCCTTGTGTTTTAGATGATCACTTTAACAACAAAATTAATCAATGAGCTGTAGATTTCAGGACTGCATTAAGTTGTAACTGTCAATCAGACATGAATATCTCTGAGACTAAATGTGATCGGGATGTTTTAACTTGCAGAAACTTCATGTTTTAATTCATGTGTTTATTTGTCTTTTCGACATAAACGTAATTGTTGGAAGTATTTCTGTGAGGTCCTACCTTTGTAATCAGAGTTCGGTATTCTTCCACCAGGTGGTCGTTGTTGTGGCAGCCTGCCAGAAGCTGCCAAACTTCCCCACGAAGCGCTTCGGGAACGCCGCTGCGCACCAGAGCCGGCAGCTGCTTTGGACGCACCGACAAGTTCATGTGCCTGGAAAGGTTTAGAGAAACATTGTGGTTTAACATCAACAGTCATTTTGACCTGTTACTGCTGAGCACTGCGGTCAGGGTCCTTCTTTACAAGCAGTTCAACAAAACCAATTTTTTTAAAGCTCGTTTCAACTCAGTCCTCATCTTATGATCTCAGTCTCATAAACCATCCTTACCAATAGCCATTAAACTATCAATATGGCCATTGATAACAATGTTATCTGGACCCATAACACCATCAATAAAGCTATTGATAACAGAGATGGATTGTGAGACTGGGATCATGTGATCAGAAGGACTTATGCAACCAAACAAAACAAAATATTTACATGTTCCCACTTCTCCCTCAAGGAGCTGCAATCAATGAACAGTTACAATGTCATCATGTAAAATACCAGCTATCATACAGCGTATAATGCTTTTGATTAAAATACTTTCCACATTAAATCAAAACTAAAGTCTTCATGCCTCATTTTACACCCATGTTTTCAGCAGAATGTGATAAAGGTCAATGAGCAACAAGAAAAGTGCAATAAAATGTAAATTTTGATCCTTTACTCCATAAATCTGCTGTTCTTTGGTAAGAAAAGCAGTTTCATGAGAAGTCTGTGTTCTGCCAGCTCACTAATACGTTTCCTTATCCATAATGATTCTCTAAATCTCACACCAATCTCAATTCCTCCCTCTGTGTTTCATTGATTTGTTTCATTTGTTTCCATGTCATGTTATGCAACACACGACATTTTCTGCTAACACTAGAAAGGAAGTTTCTGTGTGTGTGTGCATGTTAGTGCATGTGATGCAATAACTGCCAGGCCTGGTCCTCAGGGTAGAAAAATTATAAAGGTCTTTCTGTGATTTGCATCTCTGAAGTCCCAGAATGCCACAACAAACAAATTCTTTTATTCAAGTACAAAAAAAAAATATCACCGATGGCACAGAGAAGCCCAGTGTTATAACTGCTCAGACTCATGATCCTATTTTATTATTTACACAATATTTTTTTCAGAAGAACAAAAATATAAAACATTTAGATCCATAAAGATCAATAAATATCCTCAATAGACACAAATCCAAGAATCTACCTAAAAGAAAAAATGGGATTTTAATAAGTTGTAACATATGATGCTTTATGACTGAAGTGGATTGATTTGCCTTCACTTCAACATC
This sequence comes from Pachypanchax playfairii, assembly GCA_006937955.1. Lineage (NCBI taxonomy): Eukaryota > Metazoa > Chordata > Actinopteri > Cyprinodontiformes > Aplocheilidae > Pachypanchax > Pachypanchax playfairii. Next base: position 3,126,644 of record SSNP01000014.1, on the reverse strand, counting down.
AGATTCATACCATTTGGACAACAAGTCTCCCCAGGTCTCCAGGATCTTCTCTGCACACTCCTTTGAAACGTCACCCGACCCACTGAGTAAAGGCTCGTCGTTATCTGGACACAAAGAAACACAAATATAAAGTCAAAATCTGTCACTCACGAAGTCAAATCGTCTTTAAAACTCATTTAAATACATGTTTTATTTAACAATTAAATACATTTATATTAACTCATTTTACCAAATGTAACAAATCCATTTTACAGAATTAAAAAACTAAAATTGTTCACATTTTTTTGGCAAATAACTGAACTAAAAGATTCTTTATGTTTTTTGGTATCGGATGTGAGTTGGATGTGAATCGTACTGTTTGTGAACGAGGTTGTTTGGACATTAACTTTTCATGATTTCAACAAGATAAAATCCAAAAAAAGAGGAACGATTAGATGATTGAAACAGTGATAACCCCCCCCCCACCACCACCACCCAACCTGCCTCAAACTAAACACACCCATGATGGTCATGGACCTCGAGACAACTCAGCACAAGCAACGTGATCTCTTGATTTCAGCTGCTGTGGACTAAATATCAATATGCGGTGCAGAACCACAGAACAGGGTTTTAAATCTTAAAAGTACCATAAAAATCCGGCGGAGGAAGTATCTGTATGCAGCCCGATGAGGCTGAGAGGTACGATGTTAACGTTCTATAATTTCATTTCACTAAGCAGCACCACTTTCATTACTGTGTGCTGGATGGTATCCAGCATTATACTGCTAAAGGTATCTCATCATTCTTAATGTCCCGTCAGGATAAAATCTCTTTAACTATTTACTAGAGAAATACATTAACTTCCTGTTTGATGATGAAGGATCTCCGTGACTTTATATGAACATACAGAATGAGACTTTAGTCAGACATGACTGTCAGACAGGTCCGTGATATAAAGCTATTTCCTGTTTGGTAGTTGAAGAAAAGTGTCTTTTTTTTTTCATCTTAAATTAGGCATCTGAAATGTCGTTACAACTGTTTTCATTCTTTTTTAAGCATGATGGCAGTATACTGATGTTGATTTGTGGAGAACTGGACTGGGATCAAACTTCTGCATTTCGATGCAGATCAGATCCTCGTCTCTTCTGAGTTTGCTGAAAATGTTTCAATCAGATCTTTTTCTAGGAGTTCATTAAAATGCAACATATAGAAAATGTCATAAGAGCATCTTTGATCCAAAATGCCTGACTTCCTCTCAGGTTTAGGACACACCTCTAACAGATTAGGGCACTGGATTTCAGAGCTTTACATGAAAGTTGTTGGACATCTTGCCAAAATATGTGGAAGCAATGAGCTATTTTGACTTGTTTATTTTTGACACCCTCATGACATTTAAGGTACTGGTAAATAAAAAGTTTTCAGTTGGTTCAGACAACAGATACAATCAGTCATTGGGTCTAATTATTTTCCACAATTAGACTTAAAAAAGTTCTTCTGCCGCTTTATAAAACTGCAAGTTTGATTTATTACTTTTTTCACGTGATCTAAGTACATCTTCCAGAAATATCCCACTTGTAGTGAATTGGTTATAAAAAATAAAGGCAGCATCCAATCACCTTCTTCTTCATCATCCTCTGGAGGTGATGGCGCTATGGTACCAGGTCCGGTGGGGAGAATGTTTGGACTGGCTGTGGTTTTCCTTTTTTCTCTTTCTGTCTCACTTTCCAAACTCACCACCTCATAAAGTGTGTCAGAGGCAGGACTCTTCCTCTCTTTCCGCTCCATCTGAGAAGAGAAGGCGCTGATAAACAGTAGAAAAGAGGATGTAGTACCGAAAGCTTTGCAGCACAGCTTCAGGATGTGCCGCGAAGAGGGATTACTGTTTTACACATAAACAGAAGACTTTCAGAACAAAATGTATAATAAATAAAGTTCAACAGTGTCACATTTTGGCACTTCCTTACTACTTACACTGTAAAAATCTGTGACTTCTGTGTGTTAAATAAAACATCAAATGACTTGATACAAAAAAGCATAAAGGATAAAGTCTGTGTACAAAAGAAAAGTGCTGACACATCTGTTTTACTCTGTTTACAATCTAAGAGGTGCAGCCATCATCTCCAGCTGAAGTCAGGAGAGGATTTTCTGACATAACTTTCTGATAATAACAAAGCTGACAGCATATATGCGTCTGATTATAATACTCTGTCTCCGCAGGTCGCAGGTGATGTCTAGTTACAGAGACAGACCTGTCGTAGTTTAAGGTAGAAGGTCTCGGTGTAGCTCCTCTTGCTGAAGGGCCAGAACAGCCTGTCATTTGGAGAACACACTCTGACCCTCGTCTCCAGCAGAAACCGGACCGGCTCCTCCACCTCTGTAATCACCAGGTCTACAGCCGTCGTCATGTACATGAATTTATCTAAAAAACAAGAAAACAAGTCAGTGACAGACTGCAGTTCCCTTATAATAAAAACATTTTATTATTAGATGTTTATCAGTTAATTGTGGCTCCATAACTGAAACATTTCTTTCACATATTGATGTGACACTATGACTGAGCGAGCAGCCATCTAAGCAGTAAATATAACCCACGGATATGATATCTTGGGAACAATTCTGTTTTATCTAAAGCTTGGACACTTTTTTGGCTCTTACCTTTGGGTGTTTCCTCGTTCACAGCCTGAAACTGAGGCGTGTTCGGGTTCCAACTTCCAGTGATGATGTAAGACTTCCCGTCTGAACTCTTTCCCATTGACTCCTGAAGGGGCACAAGGAGTAGAAAGTCAGTAGACACACAAAATTACACAACTACACATACAATACACACATCTAACAATTCCCTACCAGGTCCAGCAGGTGCATGTCGCTGTTCTTTACATTTCTCCCTGGGCTGAGCAGAAGTCCAAAACACCTGGCGAACACAAACACATGTGGATGCAAGCGAGGAAGAAATGTGACATGATTCAGATTACATAAGAAAAAAGAAGAGGGGAAAAAGTGAGCAGGAGGGGAAACCAGGCTGAGAACAATAACTCTTTCTTTAAAGAGTACAAGTTTTGAAACGTTGCATAAATTACAGGAAATATTTTCCTGAACTGATGGTCTAACACAGTCCAGAGCACGGAGAATACTAAACATTCCTTCAATCCTCACCTTTTAAGATCACGAAGCAATAACAAACCAAGAAGGACGTGGAAGTTCAAAAGATTTATTCAAAACGAGAGATTATTATTAAAACTGTCCCAGAACATTTCAAACCCGGCGTGAAAAGAAAAACCCGGATGTTTTAACCAGTTAGAAAGTGAGTGATTCATTTCTGAGGGACATCTGGTCAAGCTATAACCTGACAAACTGCAGTAATCATAGCAAACAGAAGGATATCCGCCAGATGGACAGGTTAATAAACCCAATTCTTAAATATTTTACAAAAGTAAGAAAAAAACTCTAACGTCAGATAACACAGTAACCTGGTTTTGAGCATTTGACGTCATCATTTCTACAAGTTTTCATGATCTTTACAGATATTTGAGATGTTTTACTCATCTTGAAACAATCTTGTGATCACAGTGATCCTAATTTACAAAAAATTACAAATAAAAAAACAAGGGCTTTAAAATGATGAAATTATGGACAATTACTAGATTTACATGACTGACGTCCTCCTGAGAGTCACAATAATTCTGACAATCATTATTATTTATTTCTCTCTAATAGACATACAAGAATTTCAGAGTTGTAAATGTCCCAGAGAAGTTAATGTCCTGTGTGACTGAGTTATTTAATAAATGAATATTACATGTGGGTGTTTTTGCTTTGTTTACCTCTCGATAGCCAGCTCCTTATTAGACGTCTGCTGAACATAAATGACGATTTTCTTGTCCAGTCCTGCGCGAAGCTTGAAGCTTTGTTTGTCCTTGTCTTTCGCCACAGCACTAAATATGAAAAAAACTCAAATTAATTATAGAATTACCCAGATAAGTCAAGTTTCACAGAAACATATTGAACATTTATTATCATCTAAAAGAATGACATTAGAAAATAAAGTCCATATGAAGATGGGCTGTCTCTTATNNNAGCGACCGTTGTTTTGATGTAATATACAATAAAAGACAGATACTGTTTCAAAATAAGATGTAAAACAAATCTGATTTGATTTTTCTGTTGAACATCGACTTCAGGGAATTTATAACTTACTGGACATTGTGCTGGTCTGACTGAAATATAAAATATAGAACAGCTTAAGTTACAAACACATTATTAAAAAAAAGAAAAAAACTATAGTAACAGGTCCCCGTTTATGATCCAGATCTTGCTCTTTTCCAGGAAAATAATCAGGTTTCTAATAGAAACACTAATCAACTATTTCTAAGAAAGTTCCACAATAAAAGAGATCATCACAAATATCTGGTGAAAAAGTCTCCCCCAACTAAACATGTATTTGTCCTTTCATGCTCAAAATAACACGCCTGTATCATGTAAACAAAGAAGGACTGATACATGTTAACGGAGTCTGTTTTGAAGTCAGAAGACTGAAAATAATCTGCACGGAAATCTAATGAGGACATGAGTGCTGGTTAAAAATAAGTTCAATATTTGACTTTGTTTTTTTTGGAACTCATGGAAGTGACTCAGAATTAGTGGAATTTTGAAACGGGGATATTAAAGATGTGACTGAAGCAAACAGGAACTTACTGTTGTTTCTTATCTGCAACATGAATCCGTACAAAGAATCTGAGTGTGTTTCTCGTTTCACTCAACACTTGTTCAANAGAAAATAAAGTCCATATGAAGATGGGAGCGACCGTTGTTTTGATGTAATATACAATAAAAGACAGATACTGTTTCAAAATAAGATGTAAAACAAATCTGATTTGATTTTTCTGTTGAACATCGACTTCAGGGAATTTATAACTTACTGGACATTGTGCTGGTCTGACTGAAATATAAAATATAGAACAGCTTAAGTTACAAACACATTATTAAAAAAAAGAAAAAAACACTAATCAACTATTTCTAAGAAAGTTCCACAATAAAAGAGATCATCACAAATATCTGGTGAAAAAGTCTCCCCCAACTAAACATGTATTTGTCCTTTCATGCTCAAAATAACACGCCTGTATCATGTAAACAAAGAAGGACTGATACATGTTAACGGAGTCTGTTTTGAAGTCAGAAGACTGAAAATAATCTGCACGGAAATCTAATGAGGAGGACATGAGTGCTGGTTAAAAATAAGTTCAATATTTGACTTTGTTTTTTTTGGAACTCATGGAAGTGACTCAGAATTAGTGGAATTTTGAAACGGGGATATGAAAGATGTGACTGAAGCAAACAGGAACTTACTGTTGTTTCTTATCTGCAACATGAATCCGTACAAAGAATCTGAGTGTGTTTCTCGTTTCACTCAACACTTGTTCAATTTTACTTCAGTAACTTGGCGTGTACTTTAAGGTGAGTCAGTACTTTACACAGCTGTTGAGGAGTTTCATCTAAAGCTGTTTGAGGGTCATTTCCTCAAGTGATCAGCAGTCGGATTCGGATGTTGAAGCTTGGCGTGAATAAACTCCTACATATTGTAAATTTAAGACTTTTTATTATTATTATTCATTTGTCCTGTTTCCATATACATATATGTTGTTTACAGTTACAAAACAAGATGCTGGAGCACGAGTTTACCTGAACGTGCCCTTGCCATCATCCTCCCTGATCTCCAGACTGACAGTGAAGGTAAACAAGTCACTGTCAGGCGTTAGCGGAGCGTTTTGCTGAGAAGACAGAAGGGCTTTCTTAGCCGAGCGCCGAAACGCTGTGGCGAAGCTGTACAGTATCCTACTCACCTGGAAGGAGAGAGGAACAGAAACACACATAATTCCAAACAGAATCCCAGTTTATGAGGAAAGAAACAGTATAATGAGTTGTTCAGAGTTGTCATGCACATAGACGATAACCCAAATCTAATCAAGGGCCTCCAAAAAGACATAAAATGTTAAAACCGCTGTAATTAGCCATTCTTGTAAAAGTAACCAGAGCAGAGCAAATTTTATGTATTTTATCATAAGACTTGTGCCACTTCCTCTGCCCATTATTATGCATCATTTAACATTCTTCTCAGAATCACTGACACTGAGTTTGTCTTGTTAAATAAAGTTTGAGCTGCGATTATTTGGAAAACAGTTTGAAAAATGAACATTTTAAATACTTTATCCAGCAACAAACCTGCAAAGATAAAAAACTGAACTTTTAAACTGTTTTTACTGAACATAATCCAGAAATTACAGTTAAAACAAAGACTTTTTTTAGAGATAAACAAAGAGACCTGGTTACATTGATACAGTAAACTTCCATCCAAAGTTTAGCTGTTTATGTAGCTGCATCTGATTTGGCTCATCGCATTCAGTCGAACTTCAAGTAAATAAATCATTACCATTAATTGAAAACTCCATCAGCACAGATTTCTATACATCTGCTGCTGAAACACAACAAGAGCCAAACAACTGCAACATATTATCTGAAACACTGACTCATACTCTGAATCACATCAAATAAAAACATAAAACTGATGGATGCTGCAGAAATATTCTTCAGTCTAGTTTAATAAGTTGTTTCTAACTTGAGGCTCAGTCCAAGGCAGGTTTGGATCCTTCATAAACAATAAACAACAATCTCCTGGTTTGTTGATGAGACAAGTATGAAACTGCATTTGTTTGAATCCTGGTTCTTCTACCTTGGAGATGGTGGGGGGGGCTTCATTGAGCAATCACAAGAGAATGTAGGCAAGTTGGAAGAAAGTTAGATGGAGGGCGTTCACCCCCCGTCTTGCTGTAAGAATAACATTTAACACAATAGAAGTGTTGTTCTGTGCTCAAATTCATGTTACAGCAAACCTTTTACACTTTTTGATGGTTTCAAGCTCCTCAAAGACCTGATTCCCATCTTGGTTCTATCACAGAGAAATCTCTAACATACAGTTACAGCGAGCTCTTTGTCTCACTCAAGTTTACGTGTTTGTTAGAAACTAATTATGGAAGAATTGCAGATCAGTTTGACTCTCGTCCAAGTCGCCTCGGTGCTTTGCAGCGATTCAGGAAGCATGAACTTCATACAGTCTGACATGTGGTTCGAGCTTAACTTACATAAACTCTGTGGCCTCTAATCTACATAAATCAACTTCTTCATACTGCAGCATTTTCTTTATGACCAAACTAATATGTACTGACATTTTAGTTGATATCACAGCAAAAAAACAGTCCTAACAGTAAGAGTTAAATACCAAAGATTCATAAATGAGAATTGTATAACATGAGAAAGGCGTCTTTCAACAAAAGCACTGAGTTTATAGTGAGAAACAAAGTGACGTGACAAAGCATGAGACCAAACCAGGTCTCACATAAAAAAGATGTTGAATTACTGAAGTTGTTTAGATTATTTCTACATGAACAGTTAGATAAAATCCACAACTCTGATCATAAACCTAAATTACTCTCAACATTCCACCACTACAAAGATAAAAACACCTGCATTAGCCCTTTATTTTCTTTCAAAACAGCTTAAAAGTTGATTTTTATCTGATGTGACCTGCGTCTCTGTACATTTGTGCAGATGATACAAACGTTTGTGGAAATAAAACATGAACCCTGTGAAGAAAAGCTCCATCTGATGCAGTCTGGTTTAAGAAGTCCTAAGAGCTGAACACTGCAAGGAAGAGGCTGATGAGAAGCATGTGACTGAAACAGCTTTTTCCTGGAGGAGCAGAGGTAACACACAAGATGACTCACAATTGTTGCCTAGTGCAAATCAGAGACTGAAAGAAGCTGCAAACAGCCTGGATGAGTTTAAAGACTTTCTCCTCACATGCTTTAGTATTTATTTACATGTATATTGCATAACCATTTGAATTGGACGGTAAGTATGACTTGATGATTAAATACTTACTGCCTCTTGGATTTGGCAGCGAAACACATGAATCCTGAAGATCTCAGAATTGTAGTGGCTTTCCGTGAAGGCAAAGCAGTCACTCTCTGGTGTGCCGTCGTGGCCTCGAACACAGAACAAAATCTTATAGATGGGATAATTGGCGATTTCCGTGTTGTTGTGAGGGTCCAACAACCTGGAAATATCAGTAAATGTCTCTTACGAGTCACAGTAAAATTTGCTTTGATTTAAAAGGTATGAGCAGTAAGCAAATTTAGAGCAGAGAAGAGAATAACAATCTGCATGTTTTCCCAACCTGACTGTGCCTTCAGACACGCCTGGCACTGAAAGTGTGACATCCAGGGGGAGTTGGCATTGCCCTCGCAGGATACTCATCATACGAAGGGCCTCCACTTCACTCCGAGGGGCATTAACAGAGGCACACCCGAGATATGTCAGCTGGCTGAACACAACGCTATCCTCGTCTGGAATTGGACTGCAGGGACTGCCTTCTGACGACGATTCATCAGCTACGAAGCAGAGACAGAAACAAAAAGAGAGAGATATGATAAACATATGTGTTTTTGTTTTTTCACACAATCAAGTCAAACATTCACGTAAACCTCAAGAGTAGTTTTAATCAGTGGTTCTCCAGACATTATTACTTAATTTTCTGATCCAGTATTTGTCCTGATCATGACAAGTGGAGGACAAACGAAGAAGTATCAAGTAGAGACATGTCTGATAGACGGTCTACAGCGTGTCAAGTTTTCAGATAACTGTGTGGAAATCACATGACTGGTGCTAAAATGCTATTTAATGTGTTATCTTTGTTTTTTCATCGATTTAACTAAATAAATGGGAACAAATTGTGTCTTTGTGACAAATTGCTACTAACAAAGTGCCTAAAGACACAATATGAAACTAATTCTTTACAAAGTAATTGGTTGAGACAACACTGGTATTAAAAAGCTTTTATATGACTGAAGGATTTGTAGGTCAAAGTTAAGTGGTTTCAAAAACAGAAAACCTTCATCTGACAGTTCTCAGATAAAGAAATGAAAAAGCATCGAAATGTCTAAATTCCAAAAGACTGAAAGATTATTACAAACCATTTTCAAAAGATTATAATAAAACTTTATCCTTGAAAGCAAAATAGTTTTTAAAAAAGGGTGTAAAATTGTTGCCCTGTGCTGTACGGACAAACAGATAAAAAGAAAACAAAATGGGGGGGGGCTTTAGGACAGCCAGATGTTGTCTCACCTCTGTACGATCTCTCATTCAGCTCACTCTCCTGAGCCGTCTGAACAGGAAGCACCATCTCCAGCTTGGGTGAAGGTGCGCTCAGGGGGTCAGTCCCTGCTGGTACAGGTGATGTATTAGGAGGAGGACCATGGTCGCCCGCTTCGAGCCCGCTCATCCCTGTTTCGGATCCGTGGCCGGTGTCTGCCACCGACGGGTCCATGAGGACATCCTCTAACTCTCGTTGGAGCTGCTGTTCACTTCCATTCCCCACAATCTGATACAGATACAGAAGAAGATTAGAAAAAAGCCGTTATCAGCATAACATGTCAAATTGAAGCTATTCAGTACGTTTACACACGTTGCCTCGGAAACCTTCAAGTGGATTTCTTTAATTTAACAATTCATTGTCCGTAATTGCAGAATTTAAGTAATCAGTTTTGGTTTTAAAGCTGTATTTATAAACACATGTATTATGGTTATTTCATTCAATATTAGTGATTATTAGTGAGTCAGTATATTAGTTTAAAGTGCAGAATCCCTCAAATAACAAATTAAATTAGCTGAATACATGAAGCAAATGCTTGTATTTATGTCTGTGCTGCAAACGATTTTAAACAGCAGAGGACACCATCGTTCTGTGGAGCAGCAGTAAGCAAACTTTGTAAGCAATAAAGAACACCTGGGCCTTGAAGTGCTGTTCGACCTACACCAGGTAAAGCAGCTGTGATGGTTTCTGCATTCAGCACTGTTGAGTCAGTTCGTAGGGGTGCTTTGATTTACAGGTAGAGCTGCAAATCTGAGCAGGTAACCTGGATCTACACAAGTCAGTTTCTGCCATCATTAAAGCTCAAATATTGCAGAGCCATCTCGCCACAAGGCGGAATAAAACAGCACAGGAAGCAAGAAAAATTACAGACAGAATCACCATGAAATCACATCACAGAAAGACAGAAACACTTTTACACAAGCACAAGATTTTCTCTCAGAAGAGCAAGAAAGGAAAATATCTTGAGACTGACCTTAAAGCTGACCCCTTCCTCAGAAATCACCTGCATAACAAACAACAAGTTTAGAAATACTGACTGCTTTCCTGACTAGATGAGCTGACTGGCAGGGAGATTAAAACAAAACATGACATCGAGTCAATGGATGGAGTGATTCTACCTCTACAAGGCGAGAAATGTGGATCATTTGCATCTATCTGACAGCAAGTAGGAAACACAAAAACTCAACTTTGCTGCCCCTGAATCAACAAAATGAAACATACTATTCTATCTATCACACAGAGTAGCTCCAACATGCTTTTATTAGTTCATAGGCGCCATCTGCTGGTATTTTTATGACAGTAACGGAGAGGAGAGGAGAGGAGAGGAGAGGAGAGGAGAGGAGAGGAGAGGAGAGGAGAGAAACCTGAACTCATCTGGGACAAACACAGGATGATGCTGTGCCTCCAAAGTCTTTCTCCTCTTTGTATAAAGCCACACCCTAGACTGAAAATGCAATTATTATCCCTTACAATGAGTTTAACATGAGGTTGAAGCCGACGCACTCTTTGAAATTCACAGTCTATTTGATCTGAAAGGAAAAAGCTCTGAATTCAACCACACAGGGCTTATAGCACATGGACCACAGTGAACATCCATCAGTTTAAAGTATTTAATGAGAGGAGGTCAACTGGAGAGAAATGGGTTTTATTCTTCTAGACTTGGTTGTTTTATATGTTCAAGTACGTTCAGGTTTTAATTAATTCTATCAGGTAAAAAATACTTTAAACAAAAATCTTGTCAGGAGAAAGACAAATGAGAATGAAAAACAAACAAAAAGGTTAGTAAAGTGTGAGTGTGAGCACAATATGTTTAAAAAGATGGCTGGGATGGCTGAGAGCTCCGGACTTGATGAAAAATGAGTCTATGTAAACAGTGACAACCCCAAACTGCAACTTTCATGATTTACACTGCAAATAAATAGATATGAATGAAAGATCAGAATATTTGAGTTAATCACATCACGTGTCAGTCTGGTTTTCTCACTGATGAAAAGTGCTGGTTTGCCCCCATTTAGCCAACAAAATAATCTGGTTGTTATTCTTAGTTGCTTTAACTGTTTTCATGTGTATGTTTTTTACTGTCGAACACAGTTTGCTACAGACAGGTACATGATACTCGATCCTTCTACACAAACCATCCTTACCTTCAGTCCTGTCTTTTCGTCATCACTACCATTATTAGTGGAAGAAGGTGTGTCGTCCCCAAGCCGGGACACGAGGACAAAGTCCTCACTGTTGAGAGTAGACACTGAGTCTGAAGACACGCTAATTTTCCCCACCGAGCCCTTGTCATCCATGGATGCCGCTGTTAAATTCAGCCACACTGCTCATGAATGGAAGACAGAAGGAGGAAGTGGTGGGAGATGATGAGCAAAAATCACCTAGAAAAAAGAAAAAATAAATAAAAAGAAGCAGAAAACAGTCATGATGAGATGAAATCCATGAAAAGCATCTTTGAAGGCAACCAAAAACTTAGCACACCCTCCAAAAACTGTAAAAACCATAAAATATTCCATTTTAGAGGTTGTTCTGACACCTAAAATAAGTTTTAAAAAAGAGGGTGTAAATGGATGGTAAGGTTTTAGTAATAGATCTGAAATATAAAAGGATCTGTGATTTATTCTGAGCTGTTCTGTAGGATTCAGAAAATAAAGAATCCTGTGCTCAGCTGATTCATGTGATGTGAAGCCATGATGATGCAAATGCAGGTGAGAAACTATGAAACAAGCCACTCTGCTACATGCATCCATCTGATCCAGGTCAGCATTTTCTCCCACAGGGTCAATGGCACATAAAAATATAGATATACTTAGTACATATTTGTACTTTATTTTCATGAAGATTCCACTTCCTGTTTCTTCCATCAAACTTTCCTGTTTAAAGCAGGTATAACAACGAAAGCAATGAAATAAAAATATCAAAGGAACTGATGTTAGTTCAGGTAACATGTGAATGACCTACAAAGTGTGCTATGAAGCAAGATTAACAAAGCTGGACTTCCTTTCTGTAACCAGGCTTTACAAAACCCAAACTCTACTAAAATACAACAGGTACTACGGCAGTGGTTACGGTGTCATTTTAATAACTAATAATTTTCCACTTCAGAAGGTTAATTCCACAAATCATCTGACAAATTCCTGTTCAGTCAACATCAATCAACCAAGTTATAAGAAAAAAAACTTGCTTCACTCAAAAAGAACAAAAGGATGCATTACATCCAAAGGAAGGAAAACAAATCCTACGTTTGAATAAAAGAGGAATGTTGCTAAAAAATATTCAAGTCAAATTCAAACATACTTTATTAATACACAAAGGGAACTTAGTATTTGTAGTAACTCAGTCCTTCCTCCAGGCGCCATTGTAGAGGGTTCTAGCTTTTAATTCAATTTGTTCAACTTCTTATTCTGTTTTGCTGGAGCTTGTTCTCCAGCTTTTTCTTGTACACCTCCTTGTTTATTCAGATTTTTACTTTAAGGTCTCTTTGTATATATAATGTCATGTAAAAAAGTTAATGCATGCCTAAATAAACAAATACAGAGAACTCTAGTGACAATGAGCTCCAGGGTTCATGGAGTCTATGTGCAGTGAAGACACAACAGCATGACCTGGATTAATTGTCCTCCTGCCAGACGGTCATTTTCTCACTTCAGTATTCCGGTTGGAGGTCAAAACTCAATCAAAAAAGCAAAACAAATTTGTAAAAATAAAATATGTTGTCCCTTTGGGAGCTCCTTTAAGTATCAGATGGGGTCTGTCTTATCTGAAGAAACCATGACATCATTTTCCCACACCATGTCATCAAAAAGACCAAACCAAATAAAAAAAACAAAGTCCATTTAAATATGTTTGTAAAAAGAATGCATCTGTACATATTTGTACATCTTTTATAAATGCAATAATAGTTTTTTGTTGGTAATGATAAGAAGAACTAATTTCCCCTAAATATATCAGGAAGTGAACCAGCACACAGTTTGCTTGAATCTTACTGGGCATGATGGGTTGATAACTGTGTACAGTGCAAATACAAAACATTACAAACATTATCAACGAGATTGTTAGATGATGGCATTTAGTAAAAAAACAGTAGCCATCCTACACCAGGGCTCTGTAGTTACATCCTGACAGTGGCTGACAGACAGCTTATCCTTGTTAGCTTTACTGACTCACTGATGTATTAAACGGTTAGAAAAGACTCAAGATTTGGTCAGTCTTCACTGGCTAGACTTGACACATTTATCTATAGCTAAAACAAATAAAGAGTTTAATGTTGGACTGCACATACTCTATGCAGGAGAACAAAAATAACTGTATTATGAATGCAGATTATTCACCAACAAGCACATGTCTGTATGTAAAGACAATCTAACACTGTCCGTGTAGGCTGCAGCTCCAACAGACTCTTAATGGCTGCCTTGTCATCTAGATTTCCTCCCTGGCTTCAGCAACAGGTCTTTCTCTCTTCCTGTCAAGCCATGATGTTCTTTATTATTTCCTCTGCGCACTTCCAGAAACACAACCACACTATAGCCAATAAATTAAAACACAGTTACCAACCCTGATAAGAATGTTAATCTTAGAAATTTTCAGAAATGTCTGAAACTGGAGATTAAAAACAGTTAATCTAATCTCTCTTTGCTGCACAGGTCACATACAGTATGTACACATGTAGAAACGCAAGTTGGAAACTCATCTCAGTTCAATTAACTTGACTATCAGAACAGAAATTATGTTTCGGTGTGAAAACCAGAGGATCACAAAGAAATATTACAATATTACAACTGGGAAGGAAGAAACAGAGAAAACTTGCTTCTCTCAAACAAGAGCACAATATTCATCAGTCTTATTTTGATGCAGGAACACTAGAGAGCCACACAGCCTGATCTGAGTGTTTTGCTTTGCTTTGCTCACCACACTCCAGCTGAACAGTTCATTCTGGGCTGCCAGCTGGGCTCTATATGCATTCCATAAGAGGGAGCACAGCACAGCACAGTCACAGAAAGAAACTGCCAGGAAGCATTCAGCCATGCGCCACAGTAGCTCCCCTTGTAGTCTTCCACATCACACAGACGAGGAGGGAGACAGAACACAAGGAAAGCTCCTGAATGAACAATCTGAAGTCTACAAATCAAAGACTCACGCAAAACTGTTCCAAATTTAGATTTCATATAAAATAAGCATGTAATGACCATCTCAAGTCAAAGCTGGGTAAAGGCTCAAGAAAGAAAATCTTTCCATAACAAAGTGCAGGCCTGCCTTTGACATGTGAAACAGTGTGATTCTAAAAGACCTCTGGTGTGTATGGGACTGAGCATCAGTCATGTTGGGGCTTTTCACTAACATTTATTTAGCAGTGATGTATTTTTACTGCTTTAGATAAAGCCGAGGAGCTCCAAAAGAAACCCTCACACATGTGGAACTGTGCACACTACAGCTATTGAGAGAGCTTATTGAACTAACTATATAGATATATTTATTTATATATTAGGTGCTAAGCTTAAGTTTCTTGATATTTTCTATATTGTTTTCAACATTCTGGCTCTAAGCCACTTTTTATCAGTTGCTTGCATGGGATCAAATCATGATACAATAACACAGGCATCATACACAATCCCTAAAATACTTCAAACAACTGCACTATTCATAGCAGTGCAGCAGAGCCAGAAGCACTACTGAATCAGAAAATCAATAGAGGGCTTGTGAAGGACAAGGATGCAAGTGGTAAGTGTTAAAACAGAGAGACGGGAACTAGACTTTTAAGAAGATCAAAAGAAACGTCAAGAAAAATAAGGTGGGGGGGGGGAGCTGCAGGTGATTTTTAATTTTTATTACATTTGTTGAAACTTTTCCTTTTAACATGGAATTAAATGTCTCTTATTCCACATACTAATATGTGCATTATGTTCAAGATGAATGATAGTGTGATGTCATGTAAGGTCATAGATACAGGAAGTAGAACCGATGTTCTGTGACTAAAACGAAGTGAAAACACAGAAGATACTTTTTTGGGCAACACACTTTGGTCTGTATGCAAACTGCCGAATAGAGCACACAGTAGCTCATTATCTCTTTTACATGCTTCATGACAAACAGGGACTGGTAGCAGTAATTTGTATTATCAATTAAAGTTCCTCAAAAGATTCACAGAACCAGGAAGAGTTTTTATACCAAAGGACAAGGTCAAAGGTCAAAACAGATTCTTGTGATTTGTGGTCCCAGATGAAACAGTGAATTAAAACTAGTCATGATTCTCTTCTGTACATCATTGCATAGATTGAGGAACACTGCCAGATATCACTGTTTTTCAATACAGTTCAACATATGAGCCACAAACACCAGATAAAGATGGATCATGTGAAGAAGAAACCAGATGTGATCCACAAACACTGGTGACTACTCATTTAAAATGGTCTGAGATGAAGTGGAAACTGTTCTAGGGTCAGATTTTGTCCAAATGTTAAATTCTAGTTGTGAACAATGGACGCCACGTCCTGCAGACTAAAAAGGAGAAGAACCATTCAACTTGCTGTCTCTGATGGTCTAGGGCTGCATTACTGTCCAGGGGGTTAGGGGGACAGCTTACACATCTGGAAAGGCTCCATAGACAATATCTCTTTAAAGGTTGAGTATACTTCTGCAAGACAATGTTAAACCACATACTGCATCTATAACAACAGCATGGCTTCACAGGGGAAGAGTCCACATGCTGAACTGACCTGCCTGCAGTCCAGATCAATAGAAAACATTTGGTAGAAGACCTAGAACTGCTGAAACAGACAACAATGTGACAACAATCCTCTCCTAAAATACCTTAACAGAGTCTCCTCACTTCCCAGATGTTCACAGACAGATATTGAAAGAAGATGATATGATCACGGCATTCTTTCTTGGTTTACATTTTACACAGCGCCCCAACGTTTTCTGTAATTGGGGTTGTAGTTATCACCGCTAATATTTTTCCAACAGTGTCCAACTGAGAGTCCTTCTAGCTTGAAACATAGAGGGACAGCTGAAAGTTTTATCTCATCCCAAACAGATTATTGACAATGTGTCAAAAATCTAATGCAGTTGACACACTCAGTTTTTAGTTTATCTGTTCCCTGCTAAAGTGTTGCATTATGGTTGTCGATGGGAAGCCAGTATCTGACTCATCTATCACTACTGGAATGTAAACATGCTACAAAATAGTGTGCAGAGCCTATTGGAAACCAGTTAAACATACCCAATAATTTCTGTTTCATGTGAAATTGCATCTTTATGGTATTTACTGCAGCTTGCAATTGTTGTGCTTATTCTGTCCTGTGGAAATTCAGCTTCACGCCGGATAGCCTTTCCATTTAAAACTGGCACCGGGTGACGCCAAGCACACTGAGGCTTCAGACCAGAACAAAGACTACCGTCACTGGCTGCAGGCCAAGATGTCTGGAGCTGGAACCTATCCAATGAATCTGACACTGGTGAAGAGACAGCCAAGTATACATTATAAATTATTTAATCGTGACAAGCACTTGACAGTTTTAACTATTTTAATAGAAGAGAGTAGCAATTATTTTCCAAGTTAGCATGGCTGTTTTTAGTTTCTGCAAAACACAAATAGTTGACATTAATACAAAGAATATTCACATTTGGGCTTTGTTTATGTTGTGAAAGTGTGGAAGTAGGATGAGCATTGTCTGAACTGAGGCTTTACAATTCCAGTGAGTCGGTAAATAGAGCAGGAAAAACACAGCTGAGTGACCTAACGTAGCAACATTTTACCACAGGCTCACAGTTGCTACAACTGTTACGCAATGATGGGAACTCTTCACACTACCTTCCAGTAACAATAGGCTTGTGCACTGAAAGAGAGAACAACATACTGACATACCTATCCTACTAAGAGACACACTTTGTCATTTTCTGCATTTTTTTCTACTGAAACGTCAAAAAACACCTGAATCGTGTCAGAACTGTTGATGCAAACATCACCAAGGTAATTAATGCAAATTGTAAGTTTGTTTTGTTGTAAAAATCAATGTCAAGACCCAGATGAAACTAATTCTGGTGTAGGAAAAAATATTGACGTGTTTTCACTCACGTAACCCAAATCTTTTTTTCTGCTATATGTCACAAACATGAATTTAGGTGTATGTGATATTCAAACAATAAAAAACTATGTTTCTAACTAGCCTGTACACTCTATAATTAAATCACACAGTGCATGGTTGTTTTTAACAATCAATATGATCATCAACCAAGATAAAAATAAAGAAAAAAAGAGTTACTTAAGAATTGTAGATAACCATAATTATCCCAGAGTGACAAACTGATTCACGTTTTAAGATACCACACAAATAAACCTTAAAGGATCATTAAAGTTTGATTGTCACTCAAATGTAGGATAAGAAATGACACCTTGGTTGAACCTCACAGGCTCCAACTTATCGACAGTTAGCAGAATCAATCTGATTAACGTTAGCTGAGAGCAACAACACATCTCGTACCGATTTGCCCGTATAAATTGTATAATTACGCCATTTAAATTAGCCAAAATATTCCGTCTGCGTTAAGTAATGAATTTAAAATGCTATGTTATGCTGTACGCAACAATTTCCCGAAAAAGCAGCTGACTTGCTTGTCAGAGCCTTGATGCAGGCCATTACTTATTATAGCTGCTTAGCTAACGCCTGCTAGCAATGCTAACCTGACAGTTCCAACAAACAAAGGAGCATTTTTCCTCATAACAGATATGACAGTCGCTTTTAATTTAGAAAATAAGCACATGCGCATTAGTACAAATACTTACCTGTATTCCCACCGTGATTTTTAGTCCATCTGCGTTTGGCACGGCATTGCACTTTCCCAGGAACATCAGCAGCCAACAGCATCCAGTCGAGCTGTAAACACAAGCCCAACCAACCCGCTGACACCCTCAGTGCGCATGCGCATGTTGGCACGCCTCATACCCACAAGTGCCAAGTGAGGTGAGGCGTTGGCCTCGATGACCTGGGGGTGCGGGGACTGTTTCACAAGAGAGGAATTCAGGATGACAGCAGGAAGAGGAGCCCGACCAAGCGTTAGAGCATCAGGATTAATTGGTTTCTCAAATATCAAGCCAGGATGAGGAGGAGTAACGAAGTCAATCTATCCCACAGTGATAACAGGGCAAACATATATCTGCATGTCCAACATCAATAAGGACAGCTGTTCTTATGTAACATCATTTAGCTGTTCCTCTCACTTTATGAAATTATGAAAAGCGCATTTATTTACAAAATAAAATGTATTTTGTGGATATGGTTTTAGTGTTTCCCCGTGACCCTGCAAAGGAATAGGGAAACACAAAATGGATATATGGATGGATGGATCCATCCATCCATATATCCCTCCTATTTTGGATCCACATTGCTCATTTTTCCTCTGACAGTTATTGTTCATATGGATGCATAATGGAAATATCCGATCTAAACATAAAAAACTGGATAAATTATGTTGTTTAGAAATAGTTTTAAATCATGTTCATTCATTGAGGTTTGTTGTGAATCATTATCATATAAATTTTGTAGCTCCTCCATTCATCTTCTGTACTGCTAAAGGTTACTGTGTATCACTTCATTCTTTTAGATAAATCTTGAAATTCCTCCCTATACATATGCAATCAAAATAAATGTACATTTCGAGAACATCACAGAGGTAAATATGAATAAACTGATGTTTTATCAAAAAGGACAAGGAGACACAAACAAGCACTACTGATCTCAGTTTATTATAGCATGCAGTTTCACGTACTGTCATCTTGCTTTTTATAACTCTCTCAGTGCAACAGGAGTGGCTTCCTGTTCAGCCAGTCTCTCTGTAGGTCAGTGTAATACTGCTGAACAAGCCCAAAAATGCACAGAAGAATCAATCAGCGAGTAAAACAAAACTCATCTATTATTAATAGCAATTAAATCATCACCACCATAGGTTAGACTTTACTCCACATCTGCATTACAAATACAGTAAGTAAAAGGGAAACCTTTCACAAAGTGATATTTCCAAGGAAATAAATGGAATACGTAACAGTATTATTCATTTTGGGGACATTTTAGATGTTCAGCCTTCAAGGGATTCAGTTGTCCTTGTTCTGAAACATTACACAACGGCCCCAATGATTTAAAACATTTAAACAGATCTGATAATAACAGCTTGTAAAAATGAGCATTAATACTATAAGTCCATCTAATGATGGTGCCAGACTGTATACAATGACGGATGTGTACCATCTCTTAAAAAGTTCATTTATATTTCAATCGAACAATAGATTAGCAAATAAAATGTCTAATACAGACTTGAATACTCTGAAAATATCAATATGTTTCACAATCAACAAACAAGCTCGTTTTTATATAACATAGATTCATTAAACAGATTTTTAAAAAAGCAAATTCCGACCAAAAATGCAGATTTATCCTAAAAAAAAGGAAAAGAAATATCACAACAACAACCAAATGCAGTTATAACGGTGATAATAATAGTAATAATAATATAATTAACAAATGATAATTAAATCTTATGAGCAAGCAATTAAAACGCTGCAAGCAAAACTTCCTCAGCACTTGACGTGGCCACACAGTGGAGAACTCTTACAGCGCTGGGTGTGTTGTATCACAACTACAGAATCGTCGTTACTCCTCTGCAATCACAAGAGGGACTATATGTCGCATGCATGTCGCAGAATGAAGGGGGCGGGGCAAGGGATAAGGGGGGGAGGGGCACTTGCTGGCAGTGATGGTGGTGGGGATTGGTTCAGTGCAATTAGTCACTACAGCAGTGCTCCAACATTTAATAGTCACTTTAAAATTATATTCACAATATATAGATTTTTTTTTTTTTTTACAAATATTTATCTATAATAAGAGCCCAGCCCTTTTTCATGACACTAACATTAGACCCGATATCGATACTGAAAGAAAATATGTTAAACTTTACAATAAAACAACCCATTCAAAGGATTTATTAATAATCTATGAATCAGTTCATTTCAAAATACCTTATAAAGAATCGATAAAACTTTACAAAGGAATTAGAAGTGACTGTTAATGCATTAAACCAGACTGGCAAGAAACAGGTCACTAATATTTTAATCTTTTGTAAATACTTATTTATGGTTTAGAAAATTTTTTTACCTCATTAACAAAAGCATTCTAAACTATTTATTAGTTATTTATCAGGGTTGTCTTACTGCAAAGTGGAAAACATTAGCAAATACTATAATTGTTGTGATCAACCCATGTATGTTTTGGGTGAAAGTCACTCGGAGACGTAAATGAAATCTTCCCTGAGCGATTCCCACTTACAAGAACCAAGTCTCCTCTAACGGATCGCACTGTCTGCCATGTAAGGAATATAAAAAGCTGTAGGGATTGATTGTACTGTACACAGCATGGCACTTAACTTTACGCGACTTCAAAGATGAAGCTGTAAACAAAAGCAGCGGGTCGCCAAACTTATTTAATAATCAATCACAGCTAAATCAGCCCTTAAACTCTACAAAGCGTGTTGAAGAAAAAAAAAAAAGCACTGATATACCGTGACTGTCTCGTTTTGCGCTTTCAGACTTGTCAGGCGGTGACGCAGTAAAAGAGTAAAACAAAAATGGACAGTTCAGAGTTTTACACTTGGTAGAGCTAATTTCAAAACTCCTCGTCTCATATTCGACAGGAGTCGTCGTAATTCGACATCCAGTTTATCATTCATGTTATTTATCACAGGATAAGATAAGCCTTGTGACTATAAAAAGAAGAGAGGCACAGCAGGATGGAAACAGACAAAGCAAACCAGAGAAACAAAGATCCTGATACAAAATACATCAACAAACAACTTCACAGAAGTTAGCATCACCGAAAAGAAAAAAGAAACGGAAACTTTTCAAAACAGAAATCATGAAGAAATGTAGGCGGTGGTGTTCCTCACTTTAGTTTGCGTTTAAACATCCAGCTCAACCTGTGACTGCAGTAGCAAATAAAAGAGACCGGACTGGAAAACCTTAAAAATAATGTTTCTGAAAAATGTAACTTCAAGAGAACGAGTGTCTAAGCAAGACAAAAGCATTTAAAAGAGTTGCAGTTTGCTGAAGAGAGAAAGGCCACTGGGTTGCAGGTTTGTTTTCACTGAATGCAAAAGGACATTTCTGCAAACTGTTTAAACATCCACGAATAAAACTTAAACTTAAACTGCTTTTCCTGTTCAGTTAAGCAAAAATAATCAAATAAAAACATCATTAAAGGTATTCCAATATGGATAAAACATTGATAAAGAACTGGCCTCGACTGTAATCACCAAAAATTAAATAAATACAAACAATTCAGTTTATGCCTTTCTTATTTTCCTGGAATCCTATGACGGTTGTTTAAATGTCTGTAAAAAAGATCATAGAAGTTATAAAGTTTTAGGATAAATATGTCTAAATTTTCAGTTTTTTTTGTTCTACATCCTTAAAGCAACGGCACTATTTTCCTGTTTCGTCAAATAAATATACATTTCTGTTTAAATAAAGACTCAAAACTCTTGTTATAGTTCGTTAAATAATTAAAAACCCAAAAATCTTTTTGAATGTTAGATGACTTAAACAATAACCTGAACATATTACTGTGATGGTTATGAGGGGCTTGAATATAAATCAGTGTCTCCTTTAATGGAATCATCACTTCCTTAAAGGCACGAGCTGAAAAGCAATTACACATAAATAACTGCGATAAAAAGGTCACGAACGTGTGGAATAGATGCAAATGAGTCGAGCAGATTGAAACATACCAAATAACAGAAATCTAAGAGGATGTTAACTTTGTAACAGCTGTGGAAGGATGCTGCGACCTCTTTGACCCTGCAGCATGGCCGGGTTTAAATAAAATCACCAGTTAGGGGCGGGACAGAGTGTTTCCTCCTGACAGATCACTAACCTATAGTTACTTATTTGACATTTATTTATTAAGGCTGGAATTAAATGTCATTCCCTTTCTTTTAGGATCTGTTGAGACCAGGTCTTGTTGAGCTTTAAGTGGTCAGGCTTTGGGAACTCTTAGCTTCCATTGAGCAGCATCTCTGTCCCTGGAGTTTCTGGACAAGCCCTGGTTGAAGCGTCGCCCACTTGAGGAGATCCAGTTCGCAGCACCAGCTTTCCAATACCGAGACCTCCTGAGGCCAACACTCCTGGAGACAGAGACTTCCTGGAAAATCAACAGAAATAAAGGGAGAAGGAAAACAAAGAAAGGAGACACGAGGGAAAAAGTTTAGCGAATCACTATGAGTCAAGTGTCTGTAGAGCCATTTTAGGACCCATCCTGTGGCGACGCTACAATTGAAGTTCACCTGAAGGCCATCTTTTTCAGCTGGTGAGCGTCCATCATTTCTGTTTTAAGACCTTGAGTTTGGGGGTGTTCCTCCACAGGGGAGGAGCGGCGTGGAGAGGAGCAGGGAGGCGGGAGGAGGTGAGAAGCATCCTGAGATGGTGGGCTGGGCAGATCTAAAGACTCCTAGAGAAATAATAAGACACAATTAAAAACTGAAGGATTAATTCACACCTTAAAAATGCTCACTTAGGAAAAAAAAAAAAAAACCTGCGATTTGGTTTCACGGTGGTCTGATTCCTCCATGTCTAGGACACGCAGGTCAAGCTCGATGTCTCGATCTGGGTCCAGTTCACCGTCAGCGTGGGTCCGATCTTGGCAGAAGGAAGTCGGACATGTTTGCAGGTCAGGCGCCATTTTCTCTCCACTGCTTATGGAAGCTCGACGACCGTCCAGCTCTGATGCACAAAGATGCTCACTAAGATGTTCAAACACAGACAACAAAACTAAAAAAAAAATTTTCCAATCACACATTTTGATGATTTTTTTTTTAGTTTAGAGGTTTTTGTGCACAAAAACTGATTTAGAATCATTTTATCAGGAAGTGCATGTACATGTCAAACCTTTCAAGGAAGCTGGAGTGGCTGGATGAGTCCGATCCTCTGGAGCCCCACCTGTACTCACTGTGATCCAAATGGTGGTTATAATCTGTTGGAAAATGATGAAAATAATTTAAAATCTTGTACATAGATTCTTTATTCCTTGATATTAGATCTCACACCCCTTCTAACCTTTGAAGTTTATGGGCGTGGTGCTGGAGCTCCCCTGGCAGGCCGTGGCCTGAACCGGGTCAGTGTTGTGGTAACCTGTGCGGGACGCCCTGGAAATCGCACCCCACTTTGAAATAATAGGCGCCTCGCTGAAGGGAATGATCGGATCCTCGTCTTTTAAACGCCTGTAGTGATCCAGCGTGTGCAGCCATTGTTTCCTGACACCTGCTTCTCTTTCGTTACCGTCCAACTCCTGCACAAGAACCACATCAGTACAAAGATATGAACGTGAGCACATCTGTTCTGTTTGAGCAGCTGGTTTTGTAGGAGTCTCACCGGACGCTCTGAGCAGGAGTGAGCCGATGCGTGTGTGCGAGCTTCGGGCTCAAACGGGCTGAGACAGGACCCGGCGGTACCGCAGGACCACGGAGAGTAATGAGCCAAACTTTCCTCCTCTCTGTACCTGCACCCGACACACTGACCTCCACTGGTTTCCATATGCTGAAAGACACGTCACACATTCTTTGGTTGCTGTTGAAACTAAATTATCTGCAAAAAAGCTGCACGTTGGATCAGCTGTTGGCTTTAAGGAAACAGCAGAAATTTAGAAAAAAAAAAATAAAACTCAGAGCAACAAAATAAAAGCTTCTGGTTTATACGTTATTTTGTAAGCTTTTTAAAGACATTGCAATAAAATGTTGGTGCATATTTGTGAAAGGAAAAATAAAGGAATCTTAAATTTTCGATTTTGATTCTAAACAAAGTGACATGCAAGAAATACAAAAGCAGAAAACAATAAATGCATAAAATACATTACTGTAAAATTTAAAAAAAAAGAATAGTATTTAAAAGTAATGTGTTTCTGCGTCTCAGAGTCACAGTAAACACGTCCTACATGGTTTCATTTTCTCCTGGAACTGAGGAAGTTGGTTTGCAGCAGTGTTGGTGTAATTACGCTCACATCCATGGAGGGGAGACAAACGTTCTACAGTGCAGAGTTAATGTATTTAAGAAAATTCAACTGATAAACCTGAATGAACACACCTGGTTTCTGTCTGATGAGATCATTTGCAGAGTGGATCTGCTGCTTCTTTGCAGCAAGTCATAAAATGAATTTCAGTTAGTAAAGGTATAGATTTTTCAACTATTCATAGTCTAGTTAAAAGGAAGCTTTAAAGTTAAAAACTAAACTAGTAACCTGGACTTCAATACAATGAAATGTTAATTATCTAATTTCATCCTGACTCGTCATTATAGAGCTAATTTATCCTTGAAACTTATTTTAATTTAGCCCCATAAAAATAAAATGACAAAGAATTCATATTTAAGAAGTTGTAGTTTATTTATTGAGCTTTTAGTCACATAAACTGGTCTGAATGCTGTTAGAGCTTCGCTCAGCTGAATGCCTGAGTCACTGCTCGGTAAAGTCTGTCCTCTCTAACACGCACACCCACTCACGCCACAACATTGCATTGCTATGATATCTTTTTCCACAGTTGCTAGGCAACTATCTCCCGCTAAAATTGCATCGGACACAGCAAAAGGTTTCGGGATAAGAATTAAATCTAATTTTTGTAAAATAGGTAAAATAATATAATAATGTGTGTTTTTTTTTTACCAGGTAAATGAACTGAAACTTGGCGTTGTGAGCTAACAGTGAGATTTACAATGTTTTTAAATGCACCAAATAATATTGAGTGTGTGTGTCTCAGGTGTCTGCTTTATACCTCTGCTCCAAAATCAGTGAAGATGGAGGGAGACTGGGACGGCCTGCTGTGGTTGTGATGGTGGTGGATAGGAGTCCACTGTTCCTGCTTTCTTCTGTACAGATCCTCATAGCCAAGAGGAACACGTCCATATTCCTAACAGGAGAGGGAGGGAGTAAATAAAATATTTGCATATATCAGTACTCATGATTCAACACGCTGACAGATTAGTGGTGATAGTCTCGAGCCAAAATCAGTCTTTCCAGTAAAATGTTGAAGGTGCATTTTCTAAACAAAAAACAGTAAATAACTTTGCAGAACAGCAACTTTAACTCTTTTTGTTAAGAGTTTCGATGAAGGTGTTTCTGCAGAAAATTCTCTATTTAGAACCAAATTCTAAAAGTTGGGGTTCCAAAGCTGCTGTGACTCATTTTAAAAAATGCCCGTTACATTTTGAGCAATTATATTCATGATTGTGTCACGCTTCACGAATTGTACAACATGATGGAGCCATTCACAACCCCGCTGACAAACAACACACCTACACTACAGTACCTGTCTNTGCAGCAGATTCACTGGTAAAGCTGCATGTGAGAAGGAGAGAAGTGAGTGGGTGAGGAGGAGACGTTACTGGGTGAGCTGTGGGAGGACCACAGTGGAGGGTGAAGCAACATGCTGCAGAAATGTAACTGGCAGGGAAGATGGAGACGAGGAAAAACAGAAAAGGGGAAGAAAAACCAGCAAAATAAATCTGTTTTTTCACGAGATGATGATCAGTTTTGTGATTTTTATTTTGAAGAAAGACTGAAGCTCTTAGACTGAGTTGTTACAGAGAACATGGACCTCTTGTGTTTTTATGTACCCTGTGAAGCCGGTGCTCAGCTCCAGAGCAGTAGTTATCCAGAGAGTTGAACCTCTCTCTAAGTGGAGGCTGGTAGATGGAGGAATGCAGCACCTCTGGAGGCAGTGAGTTACTCCTGGCATCTTCTCTGTGGTAAAGCTGTAACCAAAACCATCGTCAACATCTTCAAAACAGATACAGAGTTCTCAACTTAAATGCCAGGATTATTATTAGATGATTAATTCAAAGCCAACCTGAGGCCTCCAAACTCTCCTGCTGTCATAGAGAGGAGCGTAAACACCGTGAGAAGGTGCCAGGGGTCCATATTGAGGCTGTCCCGGGTGCGGGTGGAAGGCGGGAGCTCCCATCCGATCCCTGTGCGGATGCGGCGGGTACCCCGAGGAAGACGAAGAAGGCGGATGTGGCGTCTGGTCGTTCGGGTAGGAAGATGGAGAAAGACTCGCAGAGGGTGGCAGAGAGGATTCTGGGACATTGGATGATCGGAGGAAACGAGCCATGCATGGCTTGTGAGAAGAATGAAGAGCAGACGGATAGTAGGAACCTGCTGGAGACGAGGAGGGAAGATTAGAACTCTTTCAAAAACAACTAGAAAAAGAACTGACTTAAAAAAAACGGACTTACAGGCCGGCTGATAATGAGCGGCGTCATAAGCAGGGTGAGGCTCCTGGTAGTACAGCTCTGATGTCTGAGAGGGATGAGGTGTGGACAGAATAAACTGACCATGTCGTGGTACCGCAGCATCAGAACCACCAGATGTACCAAAGGGAGGCGGACCTGATGAGTGGCTCACTGGAGTCCTGGCAGGGGAGATGGGCTTCCTAATGAATAGAAAAACAACAAAAACACAAAGAGTGAACACAGAATCCCCGTCAGCGTCAGCTGGATATTCATTTTTAATGCAAATCCACACATAATGTTACTTATACGTGAGATTTTCACATTTATAATTCTATATCCATCTGTAAACATCATTTTTCTGAGTATAAACATCTATAATCCTAGATAATAAAAGTTCAACATATAATATTGAACTTTTATTATTTAAGTATTAACAAGAAGAAATATTCTTACTGCTCTGTCGACCCTGATGCAGTTCTGTTGGTACCGGAGACCCCGTTAGACCCGTTGGCCCCGCCAGCTCCATTCACCACAGCTCTCTTCACTTCCTCCATCATGCTCGGCCCTCTGGGGATTAGCTGCGGGTGAGTCAGGCCAGGAACTTCCTCCGTCATGGTGGCAGTGTTCTCCGCCAGGTCTTTGAGGTCTTTATTGGCTGGTGGGAATGAACGGACCACACTGCTGCTCTTCTTATTCTTGAGTCTAAATCTGTGCAGAAGGAAACACAGTGGGAACGTTCAGAAGGAGAAATCTGCAGCAAATGCACAGGAAGCTACAGAATATTCAGATATTTGATCACATTTTTTTTTTCAAAATTTGCCTTTTTTTACTGCATGTTTTGGATTCAAGTTTCATGCGAGTGCTCACTTACTTCTCCAGCTCATCTTGTGTGTGTGCAAACGTGCAGTTGGTTCCTCGCGGACAGCCTCCTTGCTGACGGAGATCTCTGCACATGCTGGTTTTGTACTTGCTGTTGCCCTGAGGCTGAACAATTCACATAAACAGTACAGATTAACAGAATAATCCAGAAGATCAAGCAAAGAATTATGGGTTTCTAACTTTATATAAATGCAAAAAGAACCAACTTTGTAAAATCCAAATATAGAAAAAATAAATTGAATATAATATAAATGGCGTTTGCTGTTGTGAAAAGTTTCTATGAGGAACAACTTCAATATTCTAGACATTCTGATCTTCCTCGTACCAACTTCCTGTACCTGCTGACGCAACATCAGAACATAATTTTTCTCTTTGCACAGTGTTCTTGTTTTACTGCCTCAAGCTTTGCATTTGGAACTAGCTCAACATGGATTTTATCTATCCAAAGAGTTTGAATTGAGCCATGCGACTAAACTGCCTTTTATCATCTCTGAGGTAAAAAACATGCTAAAGAATCAGCATCTTGTTATAAAGTAAAACCTTCATGCAATTATTCTCTTCGTTTTGGCTTTTATTTGAGGAGCTAATTGATCAAAACCAATTAGCTATTTTATTTCATGGACTATTTACAGTTTATAGAACTTTTGTTTAAAGATATTTCAAGTTTTGCCCTTTTATAAGGTTTAATAATTCTTACCATTCTCATAAAATTAAACTTAAACCACAATTTAAGAACATATCGAATCAGTAATGATGTTGAATAAACACTAAAACATTTCAACTCTAATGTAAAAAAAAAATGGAATTGTTGTCCCTGGTCAGCTCCAGTAAATACTGTATTGATTGTATAATTAGAGGAAAGACTTGTTGTTCACAGCTGCATTATCTGCAGTAACTTTGTTGCTGTAAAATGGTTTAAATATTTAAGAGCTTTTATATAAAGCGACGATCTTGAAGGGATCATAGAAGACTTCCTGTTCGAACACACTGAGGAGGAAGAAAACGTGTCGCAGGAAGATGCTGCATCCTGCAGCGTCCAGGTGTGATTGTCGGGAGCGACCCCATCAGAGTTGCATCGTTGTACCTGTGGGCTGTCGTGATTCTTCTTGCTGAAGTTTTGAATGAATTCAACCAGTCCGTGAACCACCAGCTTTACCGCCAGCATCACGCCTTCCAGCTCAGTCCATGATGGCGCCATAGCATCTGTACACAATAAAAACATTTAGTTTGGTTAGAAGATGTGGATTTCTGACAAGATTTAACATTAATTAAAACCCGATACATTAAAACTAAAATTAAAATGAATAACTTGTAATTACTGCTGGTCAAATACAAATACAGAGTATCTAAGTGTTGAGGATAAATAGATAGTGAGGTTTTATGTTTGAACAATAAGTTTTGGTAAAGGAAAATGTCGTATCTACTCAGGTGAACACGTACCAGGGTTGTGGTCTATGTTGGCAAGTAGCTCTAAGTGGGGTCTAAGGCTTGTGAGGTTAGCAGGGTCTCCGGTCCTCTGCAGAACAACTGTCAGCTCCTGAACGCTCTTCGCAAACGACTCTGGAGACTGTAACTAAAGAACAGAAAGGAATGGTTTATAATGGCTAAGTCTCATTTTACCCTCCCGTCCTCAGTCTCAGCCCAAACCCGCCATTTTCCACCCTGACATTGAGATGATCTGTGTCCCAATTCTTTTCTGAGAAGGGAAGACAGAAGATTGTCAAATAAAAACTGAGATTTTAAATGAAGCATTTTTCATAAATTTCCCAGGGTGCATTGCAAATCACTGCTGAGATGGCTTCAGTGAGCTACTAAGAAAGACACAAGGGTAAATTTATCTAAATCTGATATTTTTGCCTCCTGAAAATTATGACGTTGGCTAATTTGTTTCTAGTCTGAAGTCTGATGACTACAGCAGGGGACAGCATGTGGAACTAGCACAACAATCCAGACAAGACAAGTTATTTCTGTAACAACGTCTGCAGCTGATGGTGTACATGCTTCATAAAGGGCAGTTGGAATGGGGTGAGGGGTAACATCAGACAGCAGGGTTGGGCAAATGATTCGGTTCCATACACTTAATAATTCTAGTCACACAACTTCTACAAATAAATATTACATGAATATTATTCATACAGTACCTTGTCTATAATGGACTGCATATGAGACTTGTGGACCAGGTCTCCATATAACAGAGAAGACCACTGCTCAGGTGAGATTCGAAGGCCGGCCTCCATGGCAATGTGCACGATCTGAGCGTCATGCTCTCTCCTCAGAGCCTCGTAGGTACGAAACTCCTCCTTCAGCTGCATCAGCGAAGAGTCCTCGTCACGCTTAGTCACCTGACGGTGAGAACAAACCATGCAGGGAGAAAAAAGAAATGATGATACAGAAAGAGACACAAAACAGAGACATGAAGGAGCATCTACAGACTGAAGAAAAAAATGGTTTTATTAGAGTTTTGGGAAAAGATTCATTTTTTAAAGTCTCATTTTTTTTAATTTAATAAATCTTAAATGTGCCTTTTTCTAAATAAATGAGACAAACTTCATGGATCTTTCATTTTTGGTGTCTTCAGACTCATAAACTCAAATTCTGATCATACAAAGGGACTTTCCCTTTTATCAGAATCTGCCCTATGAGTAATCATCATGAGACACCTACACACACCTCCGCCAGCCATCACTTCCAAAACTAAAATACAATCGGATAACTTCAGTACTTCCATCCCTCTCATCTGTCTTCCTCTGTGTCTGTTCTGCTCTCTCCGTCAGGGCAGAGAGACGCAGATAGAAACTATCGCATGCAGATAGCCGGCATTTCTACCCTGCCAGCAATGTCTGTCATCATATAACAGGTCCAGAAATACACACACAGAATATGTTTACAGGAGCTCCAATCCTGATTGGAGATATGGACTTTTTATTTAAAGGGACTTAAGGCAAGATTTGTGAAAAACTACACATGCATTTCCAGTTTATTCAATGCTAATGGGTCATGAAGCATTAAAAACCCAAAATAACGAGGCCATCCGCATATATGTCTGTTGCCTTGGAAACGCTGTGTGCTACATAATGCGCTGCAGTTCGACGTCCGAATTTCCCGCGCAGTTGTAGTGATGTGACGTAAATTGACGCTGCATGTGCGTTGCCGACAGCTCTTGAACAGGAAGAACATGGCCGCCGTGGACTTGGATTCAAACACTGAAGGTATACTTATGGATGTTTCTGCAGCCATCAAACAACCTGCATCCACTCTCACCCCCCAAAAAAGTGGCACCACGAAGAAAAAAAAGACTTTATCAGCGGCATCTCGTGAGTCTAAAAAAAAATATGACCGAAGCCGGGCAGGCACCCGCATAAATATTGGATATACGTTCGGTTCATGGAGGGAACTTCAGCTGCATTTGGGAGTGAAAACGGATGCTGACATGGTTCATTTCCTTGTGACCAGGTGAGAAAACATTATAGGTCGTGTTTAGAGCCTGATACAGTATGAAAATGATGAGATCAAATCAAATAACAGAGTGGAGAGACCTGACGTGAAGTATGTTAGCCTCCCCGGTGCAGTGCTGTGAAGACGAACAGTCTGTAAAGTGTCTGTGCGCGCTCCCGTGTCGGCTTGGCTGGTGGCTGCAGTTAGCCACAGCGCCTGTCGCGGCAGCACTGAGTCAGATTTTGTAAAGCTGCCTTAAGTTCCTTTAACAGAAACATTTTTTTCCAAATTTGCTCAGACATATTCTTTCATATACAGGAAGTTATTGTTTTATTTAATTAAATTGTGTTAAAGAATCTCTACAAACAGTTTTAAATTGAAAAATCTTTTTGACAACTAATGGAACAAATGTAATTTATGCAAATAAAGCGGTTGGTTGTTCAGATATGTCACGCCTTGTTGGGTTTGTGAGCACATGTTTGGTACCTTGAAGCAGGAGGCTCTGTAGAGCAGCTGCACCACGTGGCCTATGCTGGTTTTGGACGCCTGAGGAAACCGAGCTTCAAGCTTCTGCACCACAAACAAAACCAGAACCTTCCTGGACAGGGCCGAGCCGTCCTCCAGGGCCAGTAAGACCAGCTTCAGCGCATCTTCTTGCATAGCTGATGAGGAAGGGTTCGAAGGAGATGGAACAAAAGAGATGAAGGAGAAGAGAGGAGAAAAGAAGAATAGAGATGATCCATATTTCAGGTTTTTCACAACAAATCTATTTCTAAGAGAAATACGTGTCCTCAGACTCATTGAACTCATTCTGTTATCATGATGAGAAACTGTTTCCCAGTCAGAATCTGCCCTATGAGTAATCATCACAGGACACGTGTATCAGCAGCAGCTGTTAGTTTGACAAGAATTCAACTTTCACAGGGAACTAACTCCTCGACACAGAGGGTGCAGTCACCTGACTTATCTGAATATTTCTGTCTCATGGCGCTGAAAAGAAACACATAAAATAGGAATTTTTACACATTTTAACAAAACAATAACAAAGTGGTTACAAAGTTTCAGCAGCATGTTCTCAGTTTGTTGTATTTTGAGAGAAAGTCTTGCTGGGAAACATCTATATTCATTTCTGCCTTTTTGAATTTATTATTGTTGTGAAGCTGAATCGATCGACAACAATAGACAGTTTTGTGTATTTACTCTCACCAGGTCCAAGAAACTGGCAGCCCCGCGCCCTCACTGCTGCCCAGAGGTTGGCAGAGAGCTGCTGGGGGTTCTGGTGCTGCAGGATGAGCTCAGTTACTGTCCGCTCCCCAAGCGAGCGGGCGGCCCGGACTGCCCGAACCCGGCCCTCCTCCTCCACCAGCTGGCAGTTCACCAGGGTCACCAGCTTCCTCTGCATCGGCCGACTGAGCACGCTTGGACTCAGGTTCGACACACCTGCAGGGAGACACAACAAAATGCAACTAAAAGACTTGTTGGTTTTATCAAGACAGTTTTATATAAAGCAAATAAGTCAAATATTCTCAACATAATCTACTGAGATTTAATAAACAACTTTTTTCGTAAAGCTTTGTTTTTTATCCAGGTTGGATTCTCTTGTTTTGTCTTTCTGGCCTCTAAAGAACTAAAACAATCAAATATAAATTATCCAAATCATCCCATTAAGTTGCCAAACGATTATTAACCAGAACAAGCTGTTTTTATTAATAATAATCATTCTAACCTGTTTACACATTAAGCCTAATTTCCCTGCAAATGTTTTTAAATTACAGAAGCTTCAAGTGTCAGGAGATGTGTGAGTTCCACAGGCGGTTCAACGGCAACCCCCGCACGATGAATGTGAAACGCTCTATTCTTTTCAACAAATGTCCAAACAAACATCATGCTCCATACCTTTTGTGCCACTGATGGGTTTTAAATAGAGAGCCAGCTCTTCTAGACACAGCCTGCAGACTTCATAGTTCTCAACATCTGCTGCACTGCTCAGACTCACCGGCTGAACATCTGGGACCTGACGGAATCAAGAAACAACGAAACACACAAGCGGTGAGTTAACTCACTGCAACAGGCTCACGGTCAGTCGTTTAAACAGGAAGCATCTCCGTCTGCCTCACCTGAGCTCCGACCAGCTGCAGCAGGGCGCAGTTGACCGGCAGCAGATCGATGTCCGTGCTGATTGGCGTCTGATCGAAGGGGCAGGCCTTGCGATGCAGTTTGTGCAGGCAGGTCTTGCACACCGTGTGGGAGCAGCCGAGGCTGATGGGCTGGTGGCCGCTGCTGTCAAACTCATTGTAGCAGATGGGACAGGACAGAAACTCTGTCCACTGCGCCGCCTGCACTGGCATCCTGCCGCCACGACGCTGAGCGGGGGTGGGGCGTCGCAGAGCTCAGGGGGAATACATGTCACAAACCGCAGCAGCTGCACGCCAACTGGGACTCTAAGGGACAAATCACAACAATATTAAACCTTCATAAGCAGCTTATAAACATCTACATTTTAATTTAACTGTAGTTTAGGTCTGTGTGGGTGTGGAGGTTGTATAAAACATGATTTTTTTTAAGAAATCCACCTTTTTTTGTAAAAATGGCAAATATTTTGGGCAAAACTCTTAATCCTGACTATATTTCAGCTCTTTTGATTCATATCCCAACATTCCCATACAGATCTATTAGAAAATATCTGCTTTTCACAGCAATGTTTCCATATAAACATGGAAGGTGTAACAGCGGCACGTTGTGTATTTTGCTGAGCAAACAAAGACACATTTTTAATATCACTGCAACCCTCAGCTTTGTTAAAAACAACATGCGGTTAACTAAGCACACAGGCCACCCTGAGCTTCTAATAAAATATTAAACCCATTTCATTTAATGTGAGCAATAAAAGTGCGAATGCTTTTCCCAACGATCAGAAGACACCACTGAGTTTAAAGTCCGGGTCTTTAAAAGCCCCTGAAAAACAGATTTATTAAAAGTTCACTGGTTTTCCAAAAGCCTGAGCATTTGTCGAGTCATAACAACATTCTAAGAACAAGTCAGTTCAGAGACAGAATTAAATATCCCTCGAATACCAGAAAGTTTGCAGTCCATCTTGTCTGTTTATGCCAAATGTTCCCAAACATCAAATTCAACTGAATCCCGTTCTGTGTGTGAAAGAGTCAGATGATAGTTTCCAAGGTTGAACTCAGTTAAATCACCATCAAAATAAAAGCCTATAAAAAACTTTTTTTTCTTATAATCTCTTACTGACTGAGTTTTAAAACAATAATACAAGTAATTTATTTTACTGTTTTACCAACAATTTGTTCAAAAAATAATTTTTGTGGACAACCATCATAATATTTAAGAGTAACCAAACTATTAATAAAATTGTTGTTCAAATCTTCCATTTTTCATGGCAGTAAACGTTCCTCTAGTGTAAAACAAACCAAATATATTTTACTAACAAAAATCCAAAATCATTTATGAAACCAGCTGGATTCATTCACGAACAACTGCTTTGGACAGACAACCAGCACCTGTTGCTTTTTATATTCCCTAACATCTGCTCAAACTCACCAAAAATCCACAGCTGTCGCCTTCACAGAGCAGATGGCACAACCAAAATGAAAAGGAAAAAAAGTCTTTCCACTATTTGTGAGTGAAATTAAACAGTCGAAAGAGAAGTGAAATCGAAAGAACGACGCACCTGAACAACCGGTTCGAATTATTTCTGTTGCACCCAGGATGAGCTTGTCTTTAACAAATACTTATCTGTGTCAGTCAATAATAACAATCATTTGACATAACAATACAAATTTCAAAAGCTGAATTGTGTTTTAACCTGTCAGATTGAAAAACAGCCTTTTGTGGAAAATAAACCAGAAGAAACGAGCAACCACGAGATGTGTGTAAATGATTACAACACCGTCAAACATTTACACAAAAAGTGTGAAGATTTCTCACGGTTGACTGTGTAACAGGTAAATAAAGTGCTAAAAAACGCACCTTGCGCACCCGATGCCCGCGACGCGTCCGCGGAGCCGCGTAGCTCCGCTCTGCGCTCGCGCGTCATGTTTCCTTCCGCGAGGAGCTCCAATTTAAACCCTGAAGCCCTCAAACTGTGAAACCCACGTTAGGAGAGGACTGTGGTAACCTCGTGATTAAAACCGGTTCAGGACAGGTTTTATTCTTTAGAAGAGGTGGGTAGTTTCATGTGTTCTCCGTGGTGTATTTCACCCTGGAGGAGGGGGAGGGTGGGAGGGGGTGGGCAGCTGTTAACAGTGATTTAAAGGCTGCAGTCAGGCTGACACAGAGTGAGCCACCTGTTCCAGTGTTTCTCTACACACCCATTTCAGAGACACAGCGGAGCTCTATTTGTGTCAGAGAGCGTGCACCATTCCTGCACACATCCTGCCTCACCATAATCAACATGCATGAGCACCGCACACCATAAACCTGAGCTCCAAACATCATTATTTATACACAAGAATTTCATTGCTTCCATTTTTGGCTCATTACTTTTCACATGTCACATGAACTCGCTCACACAAAAAGCCCCGACAGTCATGAATGTTTCTGGTCTTGTGACAGCAGGAGTGGGTGTAAATGGTTACAGAAAACCGCAACTTCCTTGTTAAGATTCTCTTTTCTACGCTTTTAAAACGAGGAAATTGACCTATGAGTGCTGCTGTTCATGCCCAGCAGAGGAAAGCCTGAGCATGTGACATTTAAAACTGCATTAAACATGTGATAAATTAACTGGTAGCAAAATGTTGATTATTTTTAAAGACTTGTGGGGGTTTGCTGAGCCACCCACTCTGCTGAGAGCAGAGGATGAGAAGCACATTGTATCTTCACAGCCAACATTTGGCCAGCTATCATCTGGCTCAGGATAGCCTGTTAGTCCTCACTTTGCACCCCCCTCCCCGAGTGTGGAGAGGACATCTGGAGTTTCCTCTGGCATGTCTCATTGAGAAATAGAAAATTATTGTTTTTTGACCCAATTTTTTACAGAACTTTGCTTAGTTAAACCTCAGGGTGCACAAATAACCATCTTGCTGCAGTCGCAACAGTGCAGCCTCATACCTTTGTGTTATTGGCACACTAAAAAACATAAAGACAGAAGGGGGGGGGGATCATAAGGAAGCAGCACTCAACCAATAAGACTCTGATCCAAGTAGTACACACCCACTAGATGTGAAAGATAAGCTTACAGTTTCAGGATGTACTGAGATCTGGTATCTGCAGTCAAAACCACAAGCACAAGTAATGTTAGCATCGAAATCTGTGAAATGTGCCCAAAGTGTTTTTGGGTCTCTTTGCTGTGACGCTGCAGCATCCTGTAAACAATTTGAAGACATGAATGAGTTCAAGGCTAATCAGAAAGAAAAAAGTTGAAATAACTCTTAGAAATTAACTCAAATATGCATTTAAAAAATTACAAATTAAAAACACTTGACTCATTTAGCTCCTGTGGTACTTTTAAGGTTATTTCAAATAAAACACTTTGTCGATTTTCATTTCTTTCAGATTACTTTGAAATTAAACAGAAACTTCAGCAGAGTGGTGGATTGAATCTTATCAGTCACATTCCTGTCTATTTTCTTGGTTTAAGAATGTTGAGATTATTCATATCTTTATTTTACAGATGTGGAAACTGGCAGCGTTTTATTCTAGTGGCTGGGCTGCACGCTTACTCTGATGCTCACT
This sequence comes from Pachypanchax playfairii, assembly GCA_006937955.1. Classification (NCBI taxonomy): domain Eukaryota; kingdom Metazoa; phylum Chordata; class Actinopteri; order Cyprinodontiformes; family Aplocheilidae; genus Pachypanchax; species Pachypanchax playfairii. The sequence goes on along the minus strand of SSNP01000014.1, from coordinate 3,090,195 downwards.
CTGTGTGTAGTTTCTGATTGTTCTGCACCATGAGATTTAAACGGGACAGTTAACCCCAGCTTCAACCGTGCAACAGCAGCAAGACATGTACTAAAGTGAATGACTGATAAGTCTGTGTTATCTCAAGTGGGGAAGTATTTTGGTGTCTTGTTAATGAGTGACGGCAGTATGGAGCGACAGATTGTCTGTAGTTATCAGGGCAGTGCTCCAGTTTGTCATGGTGGAAATTTTACAGGTCTGCCTAAGTTTTAGCCCCAACCTATAGTCACAGGATTTAGATCATGACCAAAAGATGGATATGAGCAACTAAAATGAGCCTGGGAATAAGGTGAAAAGCTCTAATATAAAACTGGAGCTCCACCTTATCAAGAGAAGTCAGTTAATGGGGTTTGAGTACCGCTTGAGTGATAGATGTCCTTCTGGGAGGAGATCATAGGGCAGACTCAGACGTGAGGAAAGGATCAGTTACCTCCATGATGGATGGATGGATGGATGGATGGACGGACGGACGGACGGACGGACGGATGGACGGACGGACGGACGGACGGACGGATGGACGGATGGATGGATGGATGGATGGATGGATGGATGGATGGATGGATGGATGGACGGACAGATGGATGGATGTCCTATCTGACATCCTAATCTAATTGTAATATAATAAAAGATTCATATGAGACACTCATCAGTAATAATCACAGTCCAAATCCCACATTCTGATGAAAACATATTATCCCATTATCTGAAACATGCAACACATGAGCGCAGTAAAACACCTGCTGCAGACATACACGTTCTAAATCTTTCTGATTATTCAGAACTTTTGAATCACTGTTATCACATGAGCCACAACAAGAATTTAAACTAAAGAGAGCCATCAACACGGCAGATAGCACACAACTAAAATATGTAGAACAGGAAAAAAACAGGACTGCACGGTGGTGATGTGGGTAGCACCGTTTCCTTGCAGCAAGAAGGTCCTTGAAACCAGAGGAGACATGTCTACATGGATTTTGCATGTTCTCCCTGTGCATGTGGGTTTTCTCCAGCGACTCCAGCTTCCTCCCACAGACAAAAAAGAGATTAGTTGGTCAATCTAATTGTTGTGTGAGTGGTTGTCTGTCTATGGACTGGCGACCTGTCCAGGTCTAACCCCGCCTCTCGCCCTGTGACTGCTGGAGATAGTCACCAGCTTCTAAAAGCCCTGAACAGGAATAAGCAAGTATAGATTATGCACTTACTGCACTCACACCAACTAAAACAATCAACACTCAGACAATGAAGTCACAGTTACACATTTGCAATAAAACTAAAATAAAAATTAATGAAGGAACCAAAAGGAAAGCAAAAACCCAAACGTCTGCAAACAGAGGAGAAAGTTAAACTTTAACACTTTAATAGTTTAAAGCAGCATCAACAGGTTGCACACACACGTTCCACAATAATAGCAAGGAAAGGTCAATGCTGCTCTGCAGAAGTGTCACTTAGTCATGATTTTAAAACTTGTAAGTTAATAATAAACCTTAAAAGTCTGAGAGTAAAGTGGTGTGTGTGTGTGTGTGTGTGTGTGTGTGTGTGTGTGTGGGTTTGTATTTCTGACCTCCTGAGGACCAGTTTCCTGACTTTTACTATCTTTCTGGGGTCCGAGGGTTCTTGTGGGGACCAAAGCCTGGTCCCCATGAGGGGGACTCCCCTTTTTAGGGTTAGGGGTTAGGTTTATAGGTATGGTGTGAATAGAGTTTTAGTTAGTCTTAGGGTTAGTTATAGATCAGTAATGGTTAAGGTTAGTAAAAGGGTTTGGGTTAGGTATAAATCTAGTTACTAAAATCAATGGAAGTCAATGGACGGTCCCCATAAGGATAACAAAACACACTTGTGTGTGTGTGTGTGTGTGTGTGTGTGTGTGTGTGTGTGTGTGTGTGTGTGTGTGTGTGGGGGGGGGGGGGGGGGGNGACCAAAAGATGGATATGAGCAACTAAAATGAGCCTGGGAATAAGGTGAAAAGCTCTAATATAAAACTGGAGCTCCACCTTATCAGAGAAGTCAGTTAATGGGGTTTGAGTACCGCTTGAGTGATAGATGTCCTTCTGGGAGGAGATCATAGGGCAGACTCAGACGTGAGGAAAGGATCAGTTACCTCCATGATGGATGGATGGATGGATGGATGGATGGATGGATGGATGGATGGATGGATGGATGGATGGATGGATGGATGGATGGATGGACGGACGGACGGACGGATGGATGGATTAGAATTTAGGCATCAGTACTTGTATTTTATTTAATTAGAGATTTGGTGTTTTTTTACATAAAAATTAAATCATTTTTGGAGCTTTTAATGTTTAACTTTTAAACTGTTTTAAACTTTCCAATCAAATTTTGTCTTTTCAACCATCTTTCTTTCACTATATATTGAAATTAAATATCAAAACGTGGGAAACTGTCTTTTTTCCTGGATGTATCCATCATTGATGCGGCACTGTTTTCTATTAAATCCCTGCAGAGTGTACACTATCGAGCTCACATGGTGTTCTATCATATCACAGTATAACATTTTCTCAGTAAAGCTGGAAATAAAAGTTTTTTTAACTTGTCATGTTTCCTCCATTAAACACTTCACCTCATTGTCGTGGTTTAACAAGACTCTGGAAATAAGTTTCACTCATCAGCTGAGCCTCTTCATCTTTATGTATGTGCATTGTCTGTCTCACAGGTTACCATGGTAACGTTAACGAACCACTGGAAGCAACATTAACATTTCTTTTGATTTTGGTTTTGGTAAGAGATTAGTTGGTCAATCTAATTGTTGTGTGAGTGGTTGTCTGTCTATGGACTAGCGACCTGTCCAGGTCTAACCCCGCCTCTCGCCCTGTGACTGCTGGAGATAGTCACCAGCTTCTAAAAGCCCTGAACAGGAATAAGCAAGTATAGATTATGCACTTACTGCACTCACACCAACTAAAACAATCAACACTCAGACAATGAAGTCACAGTTACACATTTGCAATAAAACTAAAATAAAAATTAATGAAGGAACCAAAAGGAAAGCAAAAACCCAAACGTCTGCAAACAGAGGAGAAAGTTAAACTTTAACACTTTAATAGTTTAAAGCAGCATCAACAGGTTGCACACACACGTTCCACAATAATAGCAAGGAAAGGTCAATGCTGCTCTGCAGAAGTGTCACTTAGTCATGATTTTAAAACTTGTAAGTTAATAATAAACCTTAAAAGTCTGAGAGTAAAGTGGTGTGTGTGTGTGTGTGTGTGTGTGTGTGTGTGTGTGTGGGTTTGTATTTCTGACCTCCTGAGGACCAGTTTCCTGACTTTTACTATCTTTCTGGGGTCCGAGGGTTCTTGTGGGGACCAAAGCCTGGTCCCCATGAGGGGGACTCCCCTTTTTAGGGTTAGGGGTTAGGTTTATAGGTATGGTGTGAATAGAGTTTTAGTTAGTCTTAGGGTTAGTTATAGATCAGTAATGGTTAAGGTTAGTAAAAGGGTTTGGGTTAGGTATAAATCTAGTTACTAAAATCAATGGAAGTCAATGGACGGTCCCCATAAGGATA
>SSNP01000014.1:2935582-3086620 GCA_006937955.1 Pachypanchax playfairii | reverse complement strand
GGGCAGAGCTATGAGACAAATCTCAGGCTCATGCCATGTTGCATTTTGTCTATATGTGGATTAACAGGCAGAAACATGAGTTTAAATGCTGCCTGACAGTAAATCCTCAATCATCTCAGTTTGATGCAGGTTGTATTTTAACCTCCGGACACACAGCTGCACTTTAACTTTATCTTAGATTGAAAGATTCAGGTTAATAACAAGCAGCATGTAGAATCTGCAAACTGCTCTGCAGTGTCATTCTAAAAGAAACAGGGATGTTGTTTGTTGAAACTCCAATCTTCATGCTTGGGAGGGAACACACACCAGCCTCCACCATTGCAGCAGCTCATCTACAGTTCCTCACTACGTGCACGCAGAGTGCTTTCACTTCTTTAACAAACAGCTGACAAATCTATAATTTCCCATCAGCACCATTTGTAAAAAAAAAAAAAAAAAAAGTAAATGATCAGACCAGATATTCGGTCTAAGCCCTTTAGCTGATGTTGTTTTTATCGGGTTTGTAATATAAATAAGACTCAAACAGTCATACAGCTGTTGCACCTACAAATCTGAGCATCATGAGAAAGTCGCGCGCAACTCTGTGAATCACTTACCTTAACACCAAAGAGTAAACATTTTAATAAACGCCCACATGAACGCATCAGAAGAAGAAGGGAAAGATCATCAATTGCAAAACATCCGCAGCAGATGGGAGGTTGTTGGTATCGGAGTGATTTGGCACCGCATCTCAGCGCATTAGGCTTGGACAGGTGTCTTGGTCCAGTTCCGATCCTCTGCTCCCCTTTTGAAACAGTACGTGACAGACACGTTCGCTCAGGTACGCTGAGCCACACACCCTCAGCCTGGCAAACCAACGCCGACGGGAGAGGATGGTATCGCTCCGCCGGTAGTGATGGTACCGAAACTGCGCGTCAGAGTCAGAGCTACGGCCGGGCTGCAGCAGAGCTCACTGGGCTCTACATGCACCGTACACGCTCCGCCCGGGATGCAATTCTGCTTTGCATTTGGGCTCAGCTCAGATAATGACGCGTAACTGTCGGAGGGCACTATTTTAATGTGGTGAGCAAGGATAAAAAAGATGTAAAGGGGCAAGCCGGAACAAGCCGCTTTTCGAGGCGTGGGCTCGCTGCTTTTAAAGGAGCAAGCAGACCGAGAGTCGCTGAGCGGCAGCGCCAGCAGCAGGCGGGAGAAGATGCGCAACTATGTGTGTGTGAGCCCATCGAAAGGAAGTTTCACATCAAAACATGCAGACTTTTGTCTCTAAATCAGAAACGTTCCGGGGAAGTTTCCTCCTTCCTGTATTAATCCTCAGCCCATTGCATATCAAATGTATCTGAACTGAAATCAATCATGCTGGTAAATAGATTTAATCACCTGCAGTGGTAATAACACCAAGCATTCTGCAGCTGGCGCTGACTAGCCTCTCAAGGCCTAATCCAATTAAAAGGATATCATATCTGAAGTTAAGGAAGGCCTTAATCTTCCGTCCTTTTGAAGATTTTATATGCCTATTGGACACTAAGGCCTCAGTTTGTCCCCGATAATGACATTTTCCTAAAAGATTTAATGCCTATTATAGGAAACCAGATCTAATCTGTTTTCCTTAACTTTCATTCTAGAGCTAAATCTGGCCAGTGAACATGATAATGCTTGAAGTATCTTTTGTTGTTGAGACAAAATTGATGTTTTTATTAGTTAAAATGCTTCAAAGGGTGAGACAATGTGTTCTAAATGCTTTGACACAGCTGTTTGTAAAATCACGTTACAATATAAACTCACAAGATAATTATAATCCATCCAAACAATGTGTCAGTGCAACCTAAAAGAAATACGAACTTTTGAAAAGCAAGAATTTTTCCACTAAACAAAGAGATCCGATTCAAATTCTGTAACATGTGTCCACTTTATTCCAGTCACCACAATAAGAATCAAATACAGTTCCAATCAAACAAAGTGTGCTGTGAACAGCCTGCCATGCTCTTTGGCTGCACTCAGAGCCAATAGCTTCACCCAACGGCTAGTTGGCGCATTCGGTGAAGGATGGTGACATTTCTGGGTCAAAAGGATAACCGAAGGGTAAAGTGAGACACGTGGATGCACTGGAGCTCTAGAGAGGGTGGAATCCCTCTCAGCCGTGCTGGAGAATCCATGTACTGGATGAGTCACGCTCACAGTTTTAGAGAGGTCAAAAAGTGAAACAATACCTGCTTGTGAAACCTTTACAGAAAGTAAATCAGTTCTAAACTTTTGTGTGTCACAGAATATGAATGTGTGTCATTACAAATCAAGTAAAGTTTTCCAAAAATTAAATGAGAAGAATTGCAAAGATACAGCGTTAGTCAAGTTTTAATCTGGTTCTCCTGCAGCTCCACGTTACTGTCCCTAAGAGGAGACGCACATACGGAGCCTTTCATCTGTGTGAAGGCGGACGTGATCTTGCAGCAAGGCCTTCTGGGTGAACGTCTTGTGGCACAGCGGGCATCTGAAAGGTTTGACGCTGGTGTGGTCGTGAAAGTGGCGAGACAGTTTCCTCCTCTGAGAAAAGACTTCACCACAGATCAGACAGGAGAAGTGTCTGTGCTCCTTCAGGTGGGCCACATAGCTCCACAGGTGCTGGAAGAGTTTCTCACACCTCCTGCACAGGTATGCCTTTTGGACCGCTTTGTTGTTTAAATCCTCTGATTCTGCACTCAGATGACAGTTTGAAACACGAGCTGCTGACTGAGATTTCAACGTCCCTCCATCTTGTTCTGGAGCAGAAAGCGTGCACACTTCTGCAGCATGTTCATGTTGTTTCTGGGGGTTCTCCTCCAACTCATCATGAGCTACAGACCTTATGCTCTTGGAGGATTTGGAGGAAATGACTTCTTTGAAAACTTTTGGAGGATGAGATTTAAAGTTGAGAAGATCAGACTCTTCAGGCAGCTCTTTATTAGCTTTGACTCGGTAACTCCTGACTCTTTGATAATCCACCTGAAATTCTTTTCTGTCCCTCAGCTCATGTTGATTTAAAACCGCTCCCTGTTCCTTTGTGTTATCTTCCTGGATGCTGGGCTGGACTGCATCCTTTTCCTTCTGATTTTCCAAGATGGATCTTGGCCAGCTGCTGTCGGGCAGCTGGTTTTCCTTCTCGGAGGAGGTTCTCAGAGGAAACGGGCTTGGCGTAAGATACAGGGAGATAGCCTGGATGCATTTGTTCACCACTGGGCTCATCTGAAGCTCACTGGCTGCTGTCAGGTAGCTGAGCAGGTCCTTTAGAGGAACCTGATACAGGAAAAGTAAAGTAAAAAACAAAAAAACATACATTTTCAGAGAAGGTTTTACTTGCACGCTATAAAACTCTGACACACACTTCTGGTTTCTTTATTATTCATGACTTTGTTATTTTAAGCTCTGATTATTGTTGTCAATCTGAAACTGTTTTGCAGTTACTGAATCTTGATTGTGTTGCAGCACCTCGAGGAACCCGGTGTAGCAGGACAGCAGCAGACTCTCAGCAATAATCACGCTGGAAACTACACCAACGCTCAGCTCCGCCTGGCCTTCGTGCAGCAGGAATTGACCGTGAAGGAAGTCGGACGATGCTGCAAGCACCACTCTGTGACCGTGGAAACGCCAAGGCGGTTCGGGTGAGCCGTTTAGACTCCCGAGGAGGAGTGTGACATCACAGAAGCGATGCTCCTGTCTCAGCTTGTTCATTTTGCAAAGCGCGGCGTCTCCGTGGGAGGACAACGTGAACTGCAGACTGTGAGAGGAGCTTGACATTTTCTGAAAGGACAGTTTGTGCACACAGATTTATTAAAATGTGAAGATGACACCAGTCAAATAATTAACTATAATATCCTTCACTGTTTGGATTAAATTAAATAAAAATCTCCTATCACTCCTATTTAAAATGGAACTACACTCAAATGACACAAAAAAATGGAGATAAACTTACTCAAGATATTATGAGAAAGCACTCAATGATGCAGCCCCACCTCAATCTGCAGACTCACGCTGATCCAAGCAGGAGCAGGATGTAAAAAAGGATGGATCCTCCAGCTGCAAGGCGACATTCAGTCTCCGCTCCCATCAGACACTTCTGCTCTATACAGAGCATCTAACATCAGCAGCAGCAGACCTTCAAGTTTGCGAGAACATTTCAAATTAATTCACTCTGTTAGTGTTAATACCTGTTCTAACATGCAAGCTGTCCTAAAACAGCTCTGTAACCCGCAATTCCAGCTGAGAGTTTAAATTTGTTGGGAGGTGGAAGAGAATCAGCAAAACGAAAAGGGTGCACTAACACAAACAGGCCACATGGTGGCAGTATGGTTCAAACCACATCTACTTCATAATGTGTTTCATTTCCCCCTCTGGGAATTTTTTTATTTCTTCATTAGTGCAAACAAACGTGAAGAAAATTTTTACTCAAAATATGTTTTATAACTGAACTTAAATTAAATGATTGATTTAATCAAGTACATTAATTATCACATTGACACTTGTACTTATTAGATTATTTGCATTCATATTTTCATTGTCCTCCATTTGCTTGTCTCTTTTTAAATTGGGGGTCTGCTTGTTTTATTTCCCAGATGCCTGTCAGTCAGTCAGTATCTTTACCAGCTTCAGCATCAGAGGGAGTTAGTGTCTATCTCCAGCTCAGGTTCATCACAACCTAACATGAGATACTGAATCAAAAGATGAGATGGAAATCCACACTGGTAAGAAGAATTGTAATTAATAATAATAAGGACAAAATTACCAAATAACAATATTGTGGGTTTTATTTTGAAAAAGCAGCTCACACTGATGTGCTTTTATTTTGCTAATTTTGTTTGTTTTCATGGTGTTGTGCAGTGTTTGTTCTTGTTGTTATTTTCTTGTTTCTACAATCAATTTTGGGGCTAAAGAGAATTCCCTTGCACAAAGCTGACTTTCTTTACAGCGATATTGGAGATGTGTGACACCTTTTTACAAACTTCCTGAAGAAGTTTCACTCCTGTCACTTCCAGTCTGCTGTATAATGTTTCTGTAACTCTAGATCACGTTTCTCGGAAAAGAAAAAAGACTTGGCTCGAAACGTCTCACTCTGACATCATATCTTTGTTTGAGTTCAGTTCAAGTTGGAGTGATACTTTTTCCTGTCACAGTGACACAAGGTGATCCTTTAGGTCGTCCTTCCATCCACCTTTCAGTAAAAACTGTTTGCAGACTCAGAAATAAAACAGAAATAATTAATGTATTTGTTTTTGTATTTATTTATCATTTAAAATGCACTGGAATTTATTCATAAACTATTTATAAAATCATTTGAAATTCATCAGAATGAACTGCTGGGTTTCCGTAGTTTAGAAATATTGGGATGTGCTTACATCCATTTATTGTCTTATTTTTTATGTAATCTAACCTTCGCTGTAGTTTTTTTTTTCCATACGTGTTTCTGATCACCTCCCTCAGTTTTCTGCCTTTAGTTTCTTTTTTAAGTCAGTTCATTATAATTTCCACTTTCCTGTAATTCGTTTGGCTTTTTTGAATTTCTCTGAACTTTCTCTGACATGTTCTGCTTTGTGACTAAAGACTCTGGATTTCTGTCTGTTTTGGATGCTTTTGTCCACTTTGTGTAAGATTTTTTTCATTATGGTATTTACATAAGTCTTCCTTGTGGCTTTAGAGGCTTTTGGTGACAAACAAAGTAAACTTAAGTATTTGTACTATTAAAAAAAACATTTGGGGAAAAATTATAATTGTACAATAATCTGAAGTTATAGATGGTTAATTCATATTTCTGATTTCAACCATTGCATCCTGATTCATTATAGATTAAAATGTCAGTAACTGTTTCCATAGAAAGGAGATGTTCTGTCTCAAAATATAGTATTTATCTCTCTACAGAGTTTTTGATGATGCAAAAGTTTCAGTAAATAGACAAAAACATAGTGTTTAATTCTAGATTTTTACTTTAGATCTTTTTACAGCTTTCATACCTACTTTATCAGACATCTGTCTGGTTTTGGTTGCTGTAATTCTCAGATTTTCCCTCTCATGACTTATTCTATCATCAACATGAAGCAGCTAATTAATTGCAAAATGTGATGTGATATAAGTAAAGCAAACTCAAATCACATTAGAGGCCAAAGTTAACGTCACTTCTTGTCCCACACACCTGCAAAGCTTCAGGAAATGTTGGAAAATACAAATTAATCACTGAATTAGAAAACAATTACAGCAGGAAATATCAACTAACAATCTCTTTCCATGAGGCCCTTTGATCCTTTCCCTTTTCTTAATGATGTTAAAAGATCTTATAAGTATTATAAAGAAGTGATATTTATCTACTGAGAAATACATTAATTTCAGGGGTGATTGTCATCGATAATCTGTTTAAAGTTTTGATATTTCTGATGTCAATGCAAAGAGGCAAATGAGAGAAAATCATATATAACCCAGTTGTCCTGGTTTTGCTTGTGACCACTAGTGAGATGTTACAAGATATTTATTTTTTATTGAATAGTGATGCTTAAAACAACAGACAGGTGTGAAGGGTGAGAGTAGACTTATGCAAAAAGGCAATAATGAAAAAAAAAAGAGAGTGATAGTCCACAGACATTCCCAGGCAGGAGAGGATATATAATCCCTCAAGTGAATTCTGGGTCTGCCCAGCAGCCTCCTCCCAGTGGGATGTGCCCAGAAAACTTCCATGGGGAGAAACACCTTAGCTGACTTTCGATGAGGAGGAGCAGTGGCTCTACTTCCAGCTCCTCTGGATCATGAAACTCCTCACCTGATCTCCCATCCTACGGGGGGCGGGGTTTAGCTCATCCAGCGAGAGCCTGGTGGTGGAGTCTTAGCTCCTGGGGCTTGGCCAGACTCAGCCTGTAAGGACTACAGGAAGCTACCCCCATGTGGACCCACTACCTGCATGAAGAAAAACCCAGGTCCAGCCATGTAAATAGTAAATGGTAAATGGCGTGTACTTGTGTAGCGCTTTACTCAGGTCCTACGACCCCCAAAGCGCTTCACACTACAGTTTTTTCTGTCATTCACCTATTCACACACACACTCACACGTTTGGTGATGATGAACTACACACATGTTTGTAGCCACAGCTGTCCTGGGACACACACTGACAGAGGCGAGGCTGCCAGACACTGGCCAGCGCTTTGGCTAATCTTATACTTTTTTGTCTCATCTATCATGTAAATGTCACAATTCTCCCTCAGAATAGAGCTGATACATTTCTACAGTTAAATGACTGATTCAGTTCATGCTTTTACTGTGGTAATATAGATTTTTGTGAAACTTGCAAAGTGACTTTGGCTACTAAATTTATTATTTAAAAAAACAGAACTCTAAATAAGTTAATAAAGTGCATAATGCTAGCTTATCAAATGTTAAAACATTATGAATGAGTATACTCCATGGCTCTGCCACACCCTGCAGAGTCATGTCTGTTCTGCTTGAGGCCTGAAGTTCTGCTCACAATCATTTCATTGTCTCTTGTTCACAGGAATTTTGTTCGATCATTGAAACATTTCGTTAATACAATAGAAGATGTTCTGAAAAAAGATCTCCCATTTCTTTGCATTTCAAAGCAACTTTTCAAATTTGCCCCAAAACATTTCAATGTTCATCACCTGACCTTTAAGAGACCAACTTCACTTGGATCCATCAAGCATTTTAAAAACCCCATTGTTCTTAAAATGAAAAGACAAAGCAAGAACAATAGCTAAAGCTTAAATCGACATTTAATAATTGGATTCAGGTTCTTTTTACAATATCTTTAGAAACAAAGATACTTTAAATACATGAATAAGATAACTCTTCAAGTTATAAATAATGCTTCTGACCTATACAACATCTGTAGCTACTTTGTGGTTTGATCCTCTAATAAAAGTTAAAGTCATAAAGTTCTGTAGCACATACACACAATATATATAATATGATATATAAATATATATCATATGATATATAAATATATTATAATATATAATTATGCATTTTCGATGGAAACTGCGCTTGTAGATGTCCTACAGCTAGAGATGAGTTAGTCACGATTGACCGGGGTACCTTTTTCGACACAACACCTGGGTTGTAGTTTAAAAGAATCGGTTTCAGAGTCAGACGATAGATTACTGTTATGTTGTGGTCGGTGAGTCAGGCAACATGCGGAAGGAGAAGCCGTATGTCAGCCATATGTCAGATGAAGCAACTTCAGAGAAGCAGTCGATAAAACAAGTTGAAGAGGCATCCTGCTCCGCCTCTGCTTCCCATCGTCATCATGCGGTATAATCGGATCTTAACAGGTCAAAAACTGATAGAGGGGGAATAGTTGCTTTTGGTTCTCAGTAGTTTTTGCTTGTTTGTTTAAAACACTCGTTTGAAAGGTAATTCGCTAACTTGTCTGGTGTAGAGATGAAGTATACGGACTCAGGATGGTAGTTGAGGAGACATTAACGGTGGTTATGTTGACCGTTTGGTTTGTAGCAGCTAGCTAATGCATCCGCGAGCCTGTCCGAGCTGACTGCTGGACTTCACACCGAACCGTCGACCCGAGGTGACCACAGGTAACATCAGCAAGCTGAGTAGGTCTTCATCATGTTTGCTACGAGTTTCTGTAATAGTGACATGTTTATTGTGGGCTTAACACGTACTTTATCTGTCTGTGGTCAGAACTTTTAAAAACTACCCTAAAACTTGTTGTATTGTCGTAACTCTCACAGCTTGTCTCGATTCAGATAATAAAGTCACGTGCGCATGTTAGTTTGGTATATTTGAGCGGTTTTATTAGTTAGTTGATTGAACTGTTGAATTTACTTAAATATAATTACAATGGTACATTTTAAAAACGTTTTGTGTTAGTTATGTTGTTTTAGATCCGCGTTATGATTAAAACTTCATTTTTAAAATATGACCAAATGGACTACCAGCATTTTTTATATAAATAATAACCTTGACTTGGTGTGTTAGAAAACTCTGTTATATGGTTATATAGGGTTTATTGAACTCATGTTTTCTGTGTTTGGTTAAGAAATCCTCTGAAAAAAAGTTTTTTGTAGAAACTTATTGAAATCAGCATGACATGACAAGCACAGCATTAAGCTGGCATTAAACTTGTGCTTTGTTTTTGTGATGCCACCAGAAGATTATATACAACTGGACATGATAAAGTAATGAGGAAGTTAAGTCAAAACAAACAACCTGCCCCCTAGAGGCTGGTCTCTGTATAAGCTCTAAGTCCCACCCCCTCCATGTAAACAATTGGGATATTTTCCAGACAGAAAAATTAAGACTATTCGGTTTTTGAGGTTTTGACTTCTTTTGTAATTACAATTAATTAATTGATAGTTAAAAAAAACTCAATGATCATGTGAGCAGATGAATAAGCAGGACTTTCAGCCTCACGTCTCTCATATGCAGACAGGTTTTCAGAAGTACAATATTGTAGAATCTGTAAATATATTACGTCCCTTTCATACAACTGAAGTAAGTGGAGATGTTTTGTTCATTTTTGCATACAGGTATGTGCCAACATAGCAGACCTGTTGTTAAAATAGGAGTGGCAGTATGAAAAGAATTCCTCAGGAGATACAAAGTTTCTGCTCGTCTGCTGTAACAATTTGTTTCTGTTGCTTCTTTTGTTCAGTCATGTGCCAGATCAAACAAACCCGATTAGTCTGTCCGGCTGCTTTTTCTGTTTTGTGAAATGTTACAAAATGTATAACTAGGCAAAGGAACACAAACAAGCAAACAGTTTTGGTGCACGCAGCCTTTCGAAAGGCAAACAGAAAACCTACAGAAGTAGAGGAGGGGGAGACGTTGAGGCAAAACACTCACACCAGTGTCAGTATTAGAATCCAGTTTCCAGCCTGACCGGTCTCCAAAGATATGCTGGCTCATTCACGTAGACATTGACATTAAATTCATCCTAATTTTAGTTTGTCAAACTGACGTGAAATATGATGCAAACAGCTAAAAACTATTTGTATAAATATGGATCCCTATGAAAACTTTCCAGCCTGAATCATTTCTGTCTTTTAGAACATCTTGCAGTTCTACAAAAAAAAGAACTAAAATCAGAAACCTGAAACTGTCTCCTATATATGGATACGAGTGTATCGATTCACAGGAGGGATGATTATTATAAATTCATCATTCATTTTAAGTTATTAGAATTAAAACTCACAGTACTCCTAATTAATTAAATATAACAGTGGAATAATGACATCAAAAGAAGTTTGCTGATTGTACATGTGACTTTAATTACTAGTATTAGGAAAAGAACAAAGCGATTATTTGATCTTTATGAATTGGAAGCTTTATAATACAAATCAAAACTCTTCCTGCACTTCAAATGGAGTTCATGTGACTCTTGATCCCAATGTGCTGTCAGTGTGATGTGAAGCCTGGCGTTTTATCTGAAACATGTTTGTGTCCAGTATTTATTTGGATTTCATTAGAAATGTTCTGATGAAAGGATGTGATGAGGATCTTAGCTTCAGGAAGTAAAACATCAGGAAACTGATCCTGTACAATGACAGTTTGGAGCATTTGTGAATAAACGATCATTGCAATGACGCGCCACCTGACAGCTGTTAATTACAGCTGTCAGATACGCCGCTCTGATCAACCTTAACACCTTCCATGAGTGAAAGTGGAAGGATATCGAATGACTCTATGGTTTGAATCTATTCTGCTGTCGGGACTCAGATCTGTTTTTTTTTATTTGGTTACAAAACAAACAGCCAAAAAACTTCACCCTGAGTAAAAACTGTTTTCCTCCAAAATAAACTCTAATCTAATCAAGAAACAGATGTTTTCATGTGATAAATGAACCACCTAACTGAGGCTTTGCGTCCTAATTTAAGTGAGATTTGAACTAGGAATCAATTGTCTACATTTTTGGACATGATATAAAATCACAAGTGATAAATGCTCATTTATTAAAAACGAAACCTTTCACAGCTCATATAGGAAGGATTCCTTCCTGACCGGTTGTGTCTGATTTATTTGTATTTAGTAAATTTGTGACTATGCAACTTCATAAATCTTTGAGCTTTTTTAAAAAAAGGTTTTGATACAAAAGTTTTCAGCCTTTACTAAAAGATCTGTTTTTGCATGTTGGTTTTTTCATCCAGTCTTATGCCTGTCAGAGAAATGTCAAAAACATAACACAGATCTCTGAATCATGAGGCGCAATGTTGGATTTTCTGTAGATGATTAATTATTCAAGCTAGTTTGCTTATTTCTCTTCAGAGGGGAGTATTTCCAGCTCAGGTGTCATAAGGGTATCTTCTTTTTTCTGGTTATGAGCGTTGAAGCATCCAGTTTATTCATTCTTTTAAAAACACACTAATAAGGATTCTTACTCTGACTGTGTTTCCTGTTTAGGGAAACCTCCGGGCAGATGAAAGATTGGAAGCTTTCAGTTATCACACTAAAACTATGATTTTATACGTTCATGCTTTTGGGGGTTGGACATGTTTCATAAAGAGAAGGTTTATATTATCTTTTTTTTTTATGTTTCTGATCTATGTGGGCAGCGTTGGTTCATTTATCAAAGCATTTACAGCCGTATTTCACTGACTGGAAAATGATGATGTTTCAGGGAAAGTACATTTTTCTTGCATTCATGGTTATTTGTAACACATTGTGAGTTTTATTCAGGTCAAACTCTGAGCTGCACTGTCAGCTGGTGTAATACAGAAAATAAAACAAGTTAAAAATGTCAAACGAAGCCTCAGCAAAGGGAGCAACGTTCCCTCGTATCTGACACGGTCTAACCCCGACTGCAGATTTGACTTGTGGCGGTTCTCCTTCAGCGCTGTGTGGAAATCTTTGCTATTCAAGCGCTGTATTTAAATGCATCATATCAGGATTATTAGCAGCTTAGTGGGAGAACAAGTAGCTACACGTGCACGTACTTTGCAGCAGGGAGAGGAAGTGGCCGTGCACACCTCATCTCACTTTCATGTCACTATTCTGTGGTCTGTTCTGTACATTTTGTCATGATGTAATGAGAAAGATGTTCATCAAGGTTTGACTGGAGGAGTTTCTCTCTCTGAGCTGTAGGTGTGCAGCGCAGGTTGGCGAACTGCCATCTACCACTCGACCGTACGGACAGCTCAGGTGTCAAACCTTCATGCTTTTAGCCGCTGGGAGGAAACCAGACGAAGGCTGGCTGAGTTCTCTGAGCGTTCTGGAAACGCTTGAGCAGAAAACAGAAAGATCTGCATAGTACAACCTGTAAATAAAAACAGAATGCAGTGGTTTGCAAATCTCCCAAGTCCATCAGCTGTTCTTGTGTAAACTAACAGAACACACACTTATTCTGCAGCTGGGTGGAAATGTGGTTTACAAGAATCAGTCGTAAACATGCTGAGTCTGACTGCATTTTAAAAAGCCCAGCTGACATGCTAAAGCAGATACAGAACTGCAACAATGTAAGTGAAGTGATAAAACTCCCAAACTGACATGCCTCACTTACTGTGAAAAACACTGAACTCCATTGTTTTATCTATGAAAACTTTCCCAGACTTTCTGTGGTTATTGCTCCTTTGAAAAAA
This sequence comes from Pachypanchax playfairii, assembly GCA_006937955.1. Taxonomy (NCBI): domain Eukaryota; kingdom Metazoa; phylum Chordata; class Actinopteri; order Cyprinodontiformes; family Aplocheilidae; genus Pachypanchax; species Pachypanchax playfairii. The sequence continues at coordinate 3,074,066 of SSNP01000014.1, read as the reverse complement.
AGATAACACGCTCCGCTTTCTGTGTGTGTGACCCGTTAGAACCATGATAAGAACATGGAAACTAACTGGGGAAATGTTGGTTTTGTACATTTCTTTCCTATTTTAGAAACGTTTTTTAACAGCCTGCTGCTTGTCAGGATTTTAGGGATGTTTTAACTCCACCAGAAGTTTTTTTCAGTGTATCAGGACAGAAAAACCTAAAAATCCAAGTTGAGATCGTCTTTCACTCATCAGAGTTCTTGTTCTTGGCTGCTCTTGTAAGGATGTGTGTTTCCTGTCTTCTTTGAACCTCTTGATAAAGAGCCAAATTTATATACATTTATATTGTGTTTGTTCAACTTTACAGCTAATGAACAAAAGTGGATTTGTGCCTGATTGTAATTAACTCAGATGACTTAACGTTTAGGCTGACGGATGCCTTTAAACCATCAGTAGCAGAGAAGCGTTCGCTCCCAGAGCTTCTCTCTGTTTTTATTTCCCCAGTCGGATCAGTGACTGTTGGATTGGGGTTTTTTTAGGGGGTTTCCATTGTTAAATATCTCAGGCTTGGATCAAAAACGGTAACGTCACTCTGGAACTCTTCATCATAACCATTTTGCATTTAGTACAAAAGTACCAGCCACATTGTTGTTGTACTGCCAATCATGAAACAAGATGTTTTCATGTTTCCAAGCCACTTGTTTGACAGGATGTTTAACTTCCAGCCCGTTTGAATCTTTTGTATCTCACAGAGCTGAGACCAAAGCAGATAAGCGGGATCCATCATACGTCTCATATAAGTCTCTTTTTTATTTTCAGCTTGTTCCAACGGCCGGTGTGGCACCGTTCTTCACCCCACTGTGATGACGTGAATTTCTGTTTTCAGACTCGCATCAAAAGATCATAAACCAGGTCAGCAATAACCAAACTGTGCCAGTCTTTTCCTCTGATGTCAGCGCTTTAACTGAAAAAAAAACAAGAGACAACATCTCGTCTGTAGACTCAACCTGAATCTCTGGAGTCTAAAATGTAGTTTCAATCCCGGGTGTGTAGATTGAAACATCAGCTGTGTTTCACAGTTTGCTGATCCGCTGTTGGACCTTCCAAATAAAACAACTTGCAAGTGCTCGCTGCTTCACTCTGAAAGCTTTGCAGCGCTTTGCATTCTTCTCATGTTCCTCCTCCAATCTTTCTTTAAATATTTTAGAGAACTGTTTACATGCACAGAAAAAACCCAGTGAGTTCTCACAAAACAGAACTTTCCTGTGTGACTGCAGCTTCATTTATGAAGCTACAGAGTTTGCAGTAATGGATGTGCAGCTGTAATCTGTTTTTTGGATGATAGCTAGAAAAGTAACAGGTTTAGAGGAATGTATGTGGTGTGGCAGCAGTGCATCAAGCTAATGAGAATGTGGAGTCAAATGTCTTCAGAATTACTGCAGTTGCACATGAAGCTCGAGAATTTGTTGGTTGAAAACTCCAGTGCAAGTCGGTTGAAAAGGGCTCAGCAGCAACAAGCTGCAGAACGGAGCGGTGATAAGATGTAAAATGTGTGTGTGCTGATAGACGTGACCTCAGAAAGCACAGCGCCTGATAAGACACATTTGCCTCTCTGCCTGTTTGCTAAGCGATAAACGTTTTGGGTGTGTAAACACACAAAACACGAGGTTCGAGCTATATTTTTCTTTTATTCTCAAACTTTGACTCATCAGAGTCTCCTGATTATATGAGATCAATAAGATCCATGATGTGGATCAGACTGTAAGGGGACTGGAAAATATGAGTTTGTCTCGTTTGTATTCCTCTCAAGTCACTTCCTGTGCTCAAACTTCCTCTTTTGTTTACTAGTTGCTCTTCTGTTTATATAACAAACACATTGTTTATCTCTGAACACTGTAAACCCAAATTCTTTTGTAACTGGTCTGGGTTTCTGCTACATCTGATAGAGGTCAGTCAGACAGTCATTATCTAAACCTACTTATTCCTGTTGAGGGACACGGGGAGCGGGTGTCTGTCTCTAGTGGTCATCGGGTGAGAGGCGGAGTTACACCTGGACTGGTCGCCAGTCCTTTGATGGACATATACAAATGAAATGTTAAATAACATCAGGTGCAGGTGGCGAACAGCTGGTTTGAGTCGATTCTCTCAGATCTCGTTCATACAAACTAAATGAGCTGTAGCAGATCATTACAGCTGCTTCTGGCTGTTCCATCCAGACTACAGTCAGATGTAAAGTGGTTCCAACCCTCTTTGTTTTGGGATTGTCATGCTCATGCTGATGTATTTCTATCACCTTGCCAGGTGGATGTCCTCTGGAAGCAACACATGGCCTGTATTCTACTGACCAACATGAACCCACCCTTATCCAACCCACCGACCCCGGAGACCCTCGTCTCAGAGCCGCACTCAGCCGCTGGACACGAGCCCAAGCAGGAAGCAAAGTCCATCGCTTTAACCCTCTACTGTTATCACCTGGGGAAGTTCCAAGGATGTTTGGAAAACGTTCTCACGTTTCCTCCTGGGGAATACGTGGCAGAGGAACTATGCATTACGGCTGCGAAAGCTTGTGGTAAGTCACACACGAATCTCACTTCTCATCAAAATCTGACTGTGTTTGCTTTAAGTGTATTTGTTGGTCTGATTTAAGAACTTTACACAGAATTTATGTCATTTTATTGAAAACATGGTGGAAAGAAACCTGAGAAGAGTTCACTGGTTAGCATGTCCTTGTTTGATTGTTCTGGTCAAGTTCTGCTTTTGGTCGTGTTTGTTGGGGTTTTACTGAGACACCCCCCCCATCCCAACATGTTGCTAAAGAAAACACAAACTGTTTGAAACGCTGTGTTAATTACACTCTGTGCTAACCAGCTTTGTGTGGCATCTTGTTACAGAATGCTGAAAACATTTGCATGGCAGTTTTTGTGGTGGGGGGTGCAGAAGGATTAACTCTAAGCTGTGGAGATGATGCAAAGCGAGGCGGTTTCAGTCAGACTCAAAGAGGATTTTTTTCCCCCACGGGACCTTCTGGAGATGATCTGGTGTTGCAGAATTCTTGATGTGTGTGTTTCATCTCCGTTTGTACGACATGTTTTATTAGAACATCTTGGTTGTGCAGATGACGGTCACATCCTGCTGTGTGTGTTTTCGATTCAGTTCAGCTGCTGGTTAATTTAGTGTGTGATGTTCGGAGACGTTCTCTCACCCCGTCTTTCAAGAAACCCCATTTTAAGGAAGTGTGTTTTTTTTTTTTTTACTCTTTTTCATTCGGCCACATTCTCTTGCACCATTTCTTTTGTGCTAATAAATACGAACTTTCTCACGGTCCCCGTCTTTCTGCTTTTTAATGTTTTTATTTACATATTTTTGGTTCTGTTGTCTGTTTTGCATCCTTCCCTGCAGCTTCTCGGTCCTGTGTAACCACAGTTGTATCGCACATGTGGCACCTCCTTTTTATGTGGCTTTGCCTGAGGAGTTTTCAGACAACAATCATGGTCAAATTTGTTGGCGTAATCGGCTCAGAGAAGAAGCCATGTGTCTTCCAGCATGTGGCTAAACGAGTTTTAATCATTTTGTAAAGACGTAGTCTACGTAATTTTCTATTTTCAGGACTTCTGCTACATCTGGAAATGTTCTAATCCCCAGAATGGCGACGTGTTATCGTTATAATTCTTTCATTGTGTCTGCAATTTCCAAATCTTTTGTAATTTGAATAAATGGTGAGAATTGTTTGTCAGAACTTTTTACTTCCCTAATGTGGTTGAAGACACTTCCTTTTTGGCAGGTCTCTGGTTCTCTTGTTCTTGCTTCATACTTGGTTGCTTCCTGCTGTAAAGTGACATTTTCTGTCTGCTAAAACCATTTAGGATGATTTGTAAAACACTAAGATCTTTACCACCTTGTTTTTATTCTCCACTATGAAATACAACTTTCCCACTTTAGAAACAAAAAAAAAGCATTATTCAGACTTCAGAGAGCCTCCGTGTGCTGTGACACGAGCTGTGTGGAAGAATCTCCTCTGATGAAGGAGGTTTGAGTTGATTTGTTGGAGGACTAAGATGCTGAGGTTGCAGCTGGGAGGTGGTAGGAGTTCTCTGGAGGGTTCTCCCATCCTGCTGCGGTGTGTCACACTGAGACAAGAGGCTTCAGATTAAACAGAAACACAAGTGATGATGTTTAGTAAAACGTTTCCCAGGTACTACATGTAGGTGTTTGAGCAGCGTGGAACTCCTTTTTATCAGATCAATAACAGATTTAATCCAACTGAACACACCATTCGACTGTATTCTGAACTAGCTGATATAAGAACGACTTCTCTCTCCTTAGGGATCAGTCCAGTTTACTGCAACCTGTTCGGCCTGATGAGGGAAAGTGACCGAATCTGGTTCCCACCTAATCACATCTTTAAACTACACCACTCAGCCAGTGAGAGCCTGCTCTTCAGAGTCAGGTAGAAAGGTTTGGACTTATTCATGTTTGTATTTCAGATTTGGCAGGTGTTGTTTTTTACCTGTGGTCACACCTTCGCAGATACTATTTTCCTGGCTGGTATAACAGCAGCAGTTCATTCTACGCCCATCGTTATGGTTTGTCCAAAGAGATGGAGACCCCAGTCATGGATGATTGTGTCACTTCCTACCTGTTTGCTCAGGTCAGTCTCCTGCAGTAAATGTTAATATTTTTTTTCTTATTAGCCTCATTGTTCAGATTTTTCAGTTTTAAATATAATAGATGCACCTTAATGTTTCTGAATCTTTGGATTTTTTTCCTTCTGTTGGACCAGAGGACGACATCATCAGTGCTTCTGCTACTATTTGTTTTTTATGATAAGATGAGCTGCTGTTTGGAGATAAAATATGGCCATTTCCCCATCTTTGACTGACTGCCAGTCTGCATGTCCTCCAGCATTAGCCCCTTGTCGCGTAGACTGTTGAAAACAGGAAGTGAAGCAGTAAGAGTTCTAAAGAAGCTCAAATGAGGAACAAAGTTCATGTCAGGACACCTTATTTGTTTGCAAGTGTTTACTGATACATTTTTGTGGTTAATGTACATCTTTGTTTCTAAATAGTTTCCCTTTTTAAAATCTTAGAAAGAAACTGGCTTTGCACATGTTTTGCGTGTGTGCAGATCTGTTGGCACCTGGAGCCGTGTGTTGTTTACAGATTAACCCACATAGTGTGTTTTAATGTGCAAGACATTACAAAGTTTTCACATTTCGATTTATTTTTTACTTTTAGAATTTACTTTTATTTTGGATATTGTTTGTCTCTCTATATACATATATCTATATTTGTGTGTATTTTTTTACTCCTTTACTTTCTCTAGTGGCGTAGTGACTTTCTGAATGTGAGGGTTCAAATTCCAGTGAACCATGAAGCTCAGGAGGAGTGTCTGGGCATGGCTGTGCTGGACATAATGAGGCTCGCCAAAGAGAGCAGTCAGACCCCGCTGGACATCTACAACCACACCAGGTTGGATCCCCCTCCATCACCTCACAAGACCAACATCTACCAAACAATACTTTGTCACTATGTTTGTGTAACATGCTGTAATTAATGCAGATATGAAGATGGTTTGGAGCTGCTTTCTGTTTCTAATCCTATGAATAAAAAACAAATTTACAATTTTCGCATACATCAAATCAATACAGGCAGAAAATAACTGTAGAATATTTGCAAGGATCATTTTTTTAGATCTGGTTTTATCTAAAAGTAAATATAAACATAAAAAGTGCCAGTGAAATCTAAAAGTTGTTACATGTAATCAGATTTTAGACAGTTTTAGTCTCACGCTGAATGTTTCTCCTCTTTAAAGTGTAAGATGGAGATTTTACATCCTTAAAACTATATTTATCTTTCTTCTTTATGTGTTGAGTAGAATGTGTTTACTGAACTGACCCTTCATCCACCTTCCATCTGCACCAAACCATGAAGTTCTGTTTGCTTTCAGCTACAAGAGCTTCCTGCCCAGTTCCATGCAGAGTTCCATCCAAGGGTATAACTACTTCACACGCAAAAGAATCCGCTACCGCTTCAAGAAGTTCATCCAGCAGTTCAGTGAATGCAAAGCCACCGCTTGTGACCTCAAGCTCAAATACCTGATGAGTTTAGAGATGCTGCTGCCGTCTCTCTACTCTGAACGCTTCCAAGTCACCGACCTCACCTCACGGGAGGTTACTATCATTGTCATGGGCAACAAGGGCATTCTCTGGTCCAAAGGAAAGGAAATGGAAGGAGAAGAGGAGGTAAAGACCAATCTGGGAATCTGTTTATTTATTCAGGATGCTGGATAAATAAGGTAATTTCTTGTTGTTTTCCTTCCAGGAGCTGCAGGTATACTGTGATTTCCCAGAGGTGATTGACATCAGCATCAAACAGGGCAATAAGGAAGGCTCAGTGGAAAGTCGCATAGTTTCCCTCACCAGACAGGACAACCAGATCCTGGTACAGTTCACTCTGTTATTACCACAGTAAATACTACTAATAATCACACCGTCTACTGTCAAATCCAAAATCCAATAAATTTTGTTTTGTTCAGACGGATTTTCACCAATAGGTGAGCCAATATAGTCAAATATATAAGATAAGATACGATATGGTACTATACGGTATGATACAATATGATACGGTACGGTACGATATGCTATGGTATGATACGGTATGATACGCTATGGTATGATACGGTATGATACGCTATGGTATGATACGGTATGATACGCTATGGTATGATAAGATACAATATAATATGATACTACACGATACGCGACGCAACACGATACGATATATGGTATGATACAATATGATATGATACGATACGATATGATCTATGGTATGATATGATACAATATGGTATGATGATATGATATGATACGATATGGTATGATACGATACAACATGCTTGGTATGAACACATCTCTGCTGATCCTCAGCACCAGTCTGGGTTTAATCAGAAACAGACATAAGCAAGTGAGCACATTTATTGAAAGATGAAATCACAGCAGATGGATGATGGGAGTGAAGCAAAGCTCTATGAAATGTTTTATGCACCTAAAAGCAGGTCTACAAACAGCCAAACACAGCCTGCCAATGTGTGGCTGTTGTAATCAACAACATCAGGCAGAATTACAGAGCAGTGAATTAAATTTGAAACATCTGGTCCTACTCAAAGCTACAACACAGCCATAATTAACACCTTGAGTTTGGTAAGTAACTCCCCACAGCTTCAACGGATAAATCCCCTCACATTGTTATTTAACCTCTGGCAAATCAGAGCTCAGCGCTCTTAATACCAAACAGAAAAATCCCTTTGGAGGAGTTCAGTGTGGTGGATTCAGCATTTTTCTTCATGGGAACCAGAAATATTTACAAATTCTTTATTTTATGACTGAACTCTCTCTGCCTCTCTGCATTAAGGAGCTGGAGTTTCATTCGCTCAAAGAGGCCCTGTCATTCGTCTCATTGGTTGATGGTTATTATCGGCTGGTTGCAGACGCTCATCACTACCTGTGTAAAGAAGTGGCCTCCCCGAGACTTCTCGAGTGTATTCAGAGTCACTGCCATGGCCCTATATTGTGAGTGTCCTTCCTCTGCACAAACACAGCACATCGCACATTCAGTAAAATTACAGACTCGTCACTCTGTCTGTTTGTTGGCAGGATTGAGTTCACGATAAATAAACTTCGTCGCTCGGGCAACTGCCAGGGCCTGTACATCCTCCGGTGCAGCCCCAGAGAGTACGACAGATATTTTCTGTCTTTTGTTTTGGGGGTAAGTGAGTCCATGTAAGTTTTCTATCAGTCATATTGATTCTTGCCTACTAAGTATTTATTATTTTAACTAACAATGCAGCCAATCAGAAAGAAGCAGTTTTAAGTCACATTAACAGCTATATTTGTGCCTGAAACTGTCTAAAAGCAAACTGTAATTGTAAACCACCAGGGGGCGCAATCAAGTTTGATTAAAAAAAGACTAATTTATTCATGATAATATTTTTTTCTTTACATTTTCAGTATGAATCTATGGTGGATTATAAACACTGTCAGATTGTGAAGACGGAATCGGGTGAGTTTATTCTGAGCGGTGCCAAGAGGAGCTTCGGTTCTCTGCGAGAACTGATGCACTGCTACCAAAAGGAGGCGCTCCGCACCGATGGATACACGTTTCAGCTAACCAGATGTTGTCCACCAAGCCCCAAAGGTCAGAGTTCACAGTCATATGATTCCATTTGCATGGATCTAGTTTAAAACATCATGTTGTAACAGTCAAGTTGTTCGTCCATCTTTCCTTCAGACAAATCCAACCTGCTGGTGTGCAGAAACAATCAAGGAGCAGAAGTTCCAGTGTCTCTGTCGCTGCAGAAACACATCAGCCAGATGGTTTTCCACAAGATCCGCAAGGAAGACTTGATCTTTGTAAGACCGCGCTCGCTGATGCCTTGCTCATTTCCCTGTCCACACACAGACTTGTAAATCTACATTGTATTTTTTACTTTTGGAATCTTTAGATTTGTTGATTTTAAAGTTGCAGATGTTTCAGGGGGAACACACATGTACCTTATTTACATGAGTCTGTTTTAAGCTGCCCATTATGAGTAAGAGAAGAAGAATTTTCCATCGGAGCAAACATGGAGTCCTACAGAGTGACTGAACTTCTACACAGACTTTGATCCAGTTAACACAAAACGTACCAGCTGGTGCTCAACATCAGCTTAAGACCTTCAGGGTGTGCGTTCATGTTCCTGTGATGCTCATGTGACATTTAGTCCAACACGCTCACTCACGCGTGGCTCATTTTCTTCACAGCTGTTAAGTTTTGCATGTTTTGTGACAGACCTGATGCACAAAACCACAAAAGCATCAAACTAATCCAAAATGTTTATTTTCTTCATGTATCACGGCGTTGAATCTGAAATGTTCAACACAAAAACTATTTTTTCAGACTTCCTGTTTTGAACTTTAGCCTTTTCGTGTTCATTAAAACTTTCATTTGGCCCCCAGTGAGACTGTTTGAAGAAACAAATTCCAACCTACAGTCAGATGGGGTCAAGCGAGGTCACAAATCAGCCACAACCATATAATAGTGCATTTAGCTTGTGGGCTGGATGTTTGTTAGCTGGAAAAAACACTTGATTTCTCTTCCAACTGATTAAAATGATACTTGGGTTAAATAGAAAAAGTTTCATTTCACCACAAATTGATGTTGTTTGTTTTTTTTATGTTGATTTGACTCTTTAATAGAATGTTTCTCAGCGCTGTTATGTTTATGAAGTGTGTGAACAGTGGGGGTGGTTAAGATGTTCCTTAGGGCAGAAATAAACACTAAAACGAATCCAGAAGGCTCAACACTCACCTGCAACACAAACAGAATCATGTTCGGATCTGAATTAAACCTGATTCTCACCCTTTTCAAAGTGTCATAAAATAAAATATAATCTCATCTTTTTTATTACAGTTTAACAACATCATTCAAACGTGTTTTTTTCCAGAATGAGAGTTTGGGCCGAGGAACTTTCACCAAGATCTTTCATGGTGTGAGGAAGGAGCTGGGAGATTACAGGGAGGTCCATCAGATCGACGTCGTCATCAAGATTCTGGACAAGGCACATCGCAACTTTTCTGAGGTCGGCCGCTTGGATGACATAATTATTTAATAATTTACATCTCGATGGCTCAAATTAAAATCTCTTCCCTCAGTCGTTCTTCGAGGCAGCCAGCATGATGAGCCAACTTTCCCACAAGCACTTGCTGCTCAACTACGGCGTTTGTGTTTGTGGAGATGAAAGTAAGTGTCTAATTGTTAATGTTTAAGCAAAGTGTCAGAAGCTTTTATAAAGAAGAGTTTCCATCTTCCTGTCAGACATGATGGTGCAGGAATACGGTAAATTTGGATCGTTGGACATCTACCTGAAGAAGAAGAAAAACTCTGTTAATATCACCTGGAAGTTGGAAGTGGCGAAGCAGCTAGCCTGGGCCATGCACTACCTGGTAAGACAACCCAGGTTTGTACTTTCAGCTGCAGTCGGTTCTTTCTGACGTCTGTGTAAGTTTTCGATGTTTCTGTCGTGTCTCTGCACAGGAAGATAAAAACCTGATTCATGGAAATGTTTGTGCCAAGAACGTGCTGTTGATCAGAGAGGAGGATCGGAAGACGGGGAGCCTGCCCTTCATCAAGCTCAGTGACCCGGGGATTAGCATCACCGTGCTACCCAAAGAAGGTGAGCGACACAGCGCCTCAATGCCACGCGGGGATCAGATTCATCCAAACCGATCGGTGTGATCATCTGAAACCTGCTGTGGTGAAGTGTGATCAGCTGTTCTTATTGTTCCTGTTTCTCTAACTCCTGTGTTTCTTTTTCACACCTGTGTCCCAGTTCTGGTTGAGCGTATCCCGTGGGTTCCACCCGAGTGCATCGAGAACCGCCACAATCTGAGTTTAGCAGCAGACAAGTGGGGCTTTGGGACAACTCTGTGGGAGATCTGCAGTGGGGGAGACAAACCACTCAGCACACTGGACTCCTCAAAGGTTTCAAATTGTTTCAGTCATCTTCAAACTGAGTATAAATTCATCCAACGCAGTTGAAATAAAAAGAATATCTGATTTCAATAAACTGTAAAATAGAAGAAGGAATCAAATTCTTATTTTTCTGCTAAAACTCAACACAATAACAATTGATTTTATAGGATGTAGAAGTAAAAATATCTTAAATGACGCAGCAAAAATCCTCTAATTAAGCTTAAAATGCTGCGATTTGATAAATGAGAGAATTGTGAACATTGAGCTGATGCTCTGCTGATCAGATCATCGTCCAGTTCAAGCTGAAAACATACCAGCTGATAAATGAGTTGTTTTCATGTGCAGAAGAACCTGTTCTACGAGGACAGGCACCAGCTTCCGGCTCCCAAATGGACCGAACTGGCAAATCTGATAAACAGCTGTATGGACTACGAGCCTTTACACCGCCCGTCCTTCAGAGCCGTCATCAGAGATCTCAACAGCCTCTTCACTCCAGGTGACCAACCGCCTCCATCAAGTCAATAATATAACATGACGTTTAAAGACTTTCACTTTAAATGTGTCCGCGCTTCAGTCTCTGAGATTTTAATCCAGATGTTGTATGATGTGATGCTGCAGATTATGAGCTGCTGGTGGAGAGCGACATGGTGCCCAGCAGGACGCGAGGCTTCGGCTTCCCGTGGACTTCTGGGAGTCAGGAGCCGGCTCAGTTCGAGGAGAGGCACTTGATTTTCCTCAAACAGCTGGGCAAAGTAAGACACACTCCGTGTACGTGAGATTTAACAAACATCGTATTCATCTGATCGTCGTCTGACTTTCGCTCGACTCTCGCCCTTCAGGGGAACTTCGGCAGCGTGGAGATGTGCCGGTACGACCCCCTGCAGGACAGCACCGGCGAGGTGGTGGCTGTGAAGAAACTGCAGCACAGCACGGCCGAACACCTCCGAGACTTCGAACGGGAAATCGAAATCCTCAAATCGCTGCATCACGAAAACATCGTCAAATACAAGGGCGTGTGCTACAGCGCAGGTGCGAGCAGATCATCCAGAAACTGCAGGTGAAGTTGGAGTTTTTGTTTCAGCCTCATCAAAACTTTGCTCTCCTCCATCAGGACGGAGGAACCTTCGGCTGATCATGGAGTATCTCCCCTTCGGCAGCTTGAGAGATTATCTCATCAAACACAAGGACCACATCGATTCCACCAAACTGCTGCACTACGCGTCGCAGATTTGCAAGGTAATGATTTGTCGTGTCGTTACCCGAATGAGACCTGTTCTGGAGCTGTAACTGGATTCCATCTCCTGAACAGGGTATGGACTACCTGGGCACCAAGCGCTACATCCACAGAGACCTGGCCACCAGGAACATTCTGGTGGAGAGCGAGATGAGGGTGAAGATCGGGGATTTTGGCCTAACTAAAGTTCTGCCACAGGGCAGGGATTACTACACAGTCAGCGAGCCCGGAGAAAGCCCCATCTTCTGGTGAGACCCGCACACAGAAGCAGGACTCGCACTTCAAAATGTTTCCTATTGGCGGTTAATATTTAAATCCGACGCTGCTTGATGCGTTTCATTAAAGATTAGAGTTGCATCAAGTCAAACGCTCGACCTGCTGTGTTTTCCAGGTACGCTCCCGAGTCGCTGACAGAGAGCAAGTTCTCCGTGGCATCAGATGTTTGGAGTTTTGGTGTTGTCCTCTATGAACTCTTCACTTACAGTGACAAGAACTGCAGCCCGCCGGCGGTACGGCACCTCTTCAGTCTTTTCTTCCAGAAGTTCCACAGATTAAAGAAAGCTATTTGTTAGCGTCCATATATTTTAATAAGTTTCTCCTCAAAACTGCTAACGGAGGTTTTTTAACTTATAAAACACGTGCCTTCGTGCGACCACCAGACCCTCCTGACTGTGATACAGTTTGTTTCATGTTGTTTGTTGCAGGTTTTCATGGAGAAGATGGGAAGTGAAAAACAGGGTCAGATGATCGTCTATCATTTGATCGAACTTCTAAATAAATACAGCTACAGGTTACCTGCTCCTGACGGTTGTCCGAAGGAGGTCAGCGTCTATTTATTTATTTATTTATTTTAACGTAGCGTGAATCAACGTCACTGGTTCACTTCACTTCTTATTCTTCAGATTTACAAGATCATGATGGAGTGCTGGAGCGGTGACCTGAAGCAGCGGCCCACGTTTAAGACTTTAATCCAGCAAGTGGACGCTATACGAGACGGCAAGGACAGATGAGCGCCGCCGATTCCCCGACCTTTAACCCATCGCCATTGACCTACAACAATCGGTGATCACGGAGCGAATTACCAGATTCTGCTGTGGACAGACGATGTGTGTGAAGAGGGAACACTACAACCACTTGTGTGAAGTTCTGTTGCAGTGGATCTTAGTTCTACACACAGCGTGTTTATATCACAAAGCTCCGATTTCCTTTTACACGTTTTACATCTTTTCACACAAAGAAGAGAAAACATGTGGGATCTGGTGTTTCAGTCTCGCTGTAACAAACTCAGAAATACGCCAGTAAGTCGACACTTTCTCTGCAGCGCTGCAACACAAACTGCAGATCCCGAGAAGTGCCTTTATTTTGTTGTTTTTTTATAAAATGTATTTAAAAACTATCTTTTCCAGTGTGTGGTATTTGTGGATAATATTCATGAACATTTGTATGAGTGAGAGACTTATTGTACCGTATATTAATGAGTTGCTGGTTACTGTTACTTTAAACCTCAAACACACACACAGGATTTCAACACGTGCCATTCTCAGATTTCACAAACATCTGCAGCAGCAGTGTTAATCAAACCGAACAAAAAACTACGTCCTTTACAATGTATGTACAAATATATATATATATATATATGCGTGTGTGTGTATTTTTTGTGTATATTTCAGTATTCATGAAACCCAGTGTGATGAAATCATGTTGCTTTTATAACCTCAGATATTTTTAATGTGTCATTTTATAACAGAATGAAACTCGTGTAAAACCTTTTTTAATTAAAATCTCTCAAAACTGTAAATATTAAAAGAACCCAAGAATTCTGTTTGTTAAATCAGTCGACTTATTGAACTGGATGGATTTTGGGGTGTTCTTTATGACCAGAGGCATTTCAATATGCTGTAAAAGAGATTCTTCACTTATGACTTTTCTTTATTAAAGTTTATTTTATTTAAAGGTCAGATGTTGGGTTTTTTTGTTGAAAATCTGATCTGCAGTTTTTGTCCTGGGGTGGGGGGTGGGGGGGGTGCGGGGTGTCGACAGAAAAAGGTCACTAAGTTCACGGCTGCTTAATGTGCAACGATATTGTTCTGTGAGTGTCAGCGAACATTTAATATGATGCTGCTGCACGTTTCATGTTAAACACTGTATTTCAAATTTATTCCAGGATGCTGAACAGAAGAGAACATGACGAGAACATGACATACAGAACGTGAACTCAGTTTAATCAAACGTTAAGTGAAGAGAATGAAGACGACAGAGCCGCACGGCGCTGGACCCATGTCAGTTTCAGGAACCGGGACGAGCAGTTTGTGTTCCTGGATCTGATCTGTACAGTGCATAAACCTGAAACCAGCCTCCAGCGTCCCCCCTCCCTCCCCCTCCCCCGCCCACCCTGCTTTAACACAAACGTCCAATATCGTTCTTGGTGCAGCCCTGGCTGCAGCACAGCCCAGCCACGCCCAGAGAAAAGTTCCTCTTCTTTCTGCTGGATGTGAACCAGCTCGCTGCATCTTGAGTCTCCTCCTCACCTAAAACAGCAGATTCCCCCGCTGGGTCTGAAACTCTCGGGGGGGACCAGTCGCTTGTGTCTCTGTAAAAGGTCAAGAGGTCAGCCAGGGAGTGAGAGGAGGCGCGCTGCTCAGCACGCTGTCTGGTCTGACTGTCTTCTGCTGTAACGTCGCCACGGTAACTCCACTGGAACGGGTCTGCAGGAGGAGAAGAGAGCTTCAATCATCATTTAAAACTGTTTTATTCTAATGAAGAACTCAAACTAACAACTTACTGATTATTTTAATACTTTCCTCTTTATAATCCGTTTAACCTCATTGAAAATCTTAATTTTTACTTCTGTATAAATATAAACACTTATTTGAGCTCATATTTTAATATAACACACATTAAGGACATGACACCCAAAGCACAGGGGCGTTAACTCACCCAGGTCGCCCTCTGCGGATCGCTTCCACCTCGAGCCGCCGCAGGTGAAAATGACGGCTCTGATGAACTCTCTCCCGCACAGTTTCACCCCGTAGTCTCTGGGCACGATCAGTCTGCTCATCACATCAGCCCGGACGCTGTCACACACGCCTCCGACGCACACCACGACCACGGCAAGAGTCACTCTCCAGAGCATCTTTCACTCGGGCTGCAGACGGACACGATGGGGTTTGTGCTGCAGGTGGAGCCGCGTAAGGTCTGATCAACGCTGCAGAGTTTAATCACAGCTCATTTAAACTGCAACAAGTCGCTCCCTCTGGTGCTCTTCCGGTTGTCTCTTCAGCCAGTGGGCACAACCTTATATAGTTGACTGGTGAACTCGCGTGTTTGAGCCGCCCTCCCTCACCGCACACCCACGTCACTCAGATGGATGGCAGTGACGTCCTTGGAGTTATTTCTTTGTTGTGGTAATATTATTAAGTGTGAGTATGTGCACATCACACACACACACACATCATCTCAGCAGGAAGATGAAAAACAGCATTTTGAATTTCACTGCCATTGTGTCATAAAATCATTTCAAACCAAGTTATTTCCAGATTATTTTTTGTTTTATTGTTGAACACAAATAAAAATGAGATAAATATCAGCTTATGAAATATTTTACATCCAACTGTCAAGATCAATGAGAAAAGTTCAAGGTGTCGCAGCTCTGGTTTGATTTACCTGCTGGATTAACAAGCTGCTGTTCATATCGGTCATAATACTGAGATTAACTCACGCTTCATTAGTGGTTCATTCTTTCTGCCATCTAGTGGCCTAAAATCATTAAGTGCAGCTGCTATCAGCAGCCTAATTAGCTGGTTACTTCTCATTAACACGGTCTGATAATCCGAAAATTATTGGACCAGATTTGGTTTATGAAACGCCACAAAAAGTAAATTAATTAATAATTAATTACCACATCTGTACTGATATTTTACATGTTGTAAAACTACAGACTGCTGTTCTAAAATATTTTCCATTAAAAACAGCGACGGCGCTCGTTTGAGGTCCAGGATGTAGAATCGGTGCGGACTGCAGTTGTAAATATGGCAGATCGTTTCTGACAGCTGTTCTCCATCATAAACCAGAAGCAGCACAGCTGAACGCACCGGGTGGACGGTTCGGGTTTTGACTCGTGTCACAACTGATGCGTCACTTCTCCTGAAAGAAGGCGAGGCTGCTTTTAGCCCGGCGAGCCTTCTCTATGCTGTCAAAGGTGGGGGTCCCGTGAGGCAGGTCCAGACGGTCCTGCTCGGATGTCATGATGTTCTCAGCCTCCCCTACAGGAGCAATGAAACACAATGTGCTGTAATGGCGCCGGCGGTGGTTTGCGTCAGCAGCTGTTTTTCTTCAGTTAATTAGCTATTTATTGTTAAATTACTGGGTTTCTGCCTTTAGAGGTTCAAACCAACAGCAGGGATTAAACTGCTGTAACACAACAAGCGGTTTAGATTTTATAAACACAGTAAATAATAAACATGAATGAACACAATCGTGTAATTCGCGTCTGACTGAGAGACTAAAAACAGGTTCTTTTTCCTGTAAACATGTTTGTTCGATGTGAAAAACAACAGGGAGGAAACTTTTCTCGGATTTTAGCTTCTGGCTGCAGGTTTTCTTCTGATTCCTCAAGGATCAGAACGTAAACCTGGAACAGACCCTTCTGTCTCTTCTGGAACCCGATCCAAGTAATTTTAATACCCGTGTCAGTTTTTTAAACGAGACGATTGAAGATGCAGAAAGTGTTTTGCTAAGTTAAATGTGACGTTCTTACCTCTCATGCGATAAATCAGTGTCCCGTACGCGCTGTCCATCTGATAGGCCAACACGAAGCCGAGCGGAACCACGGGAGCCAACAGGCCTAGCCTCCTCCTTTTAACGGCTCTGAAGAAAAACAAAAACAAGAAATATTATTATTGTTAATGTTGTTTACAAATGAGTGTTAACATTTAAATGAAAAGTCCAGTGTGAGGACGAGACGTGTGATTATGGCGCCACCTATCTGTGGCGTGATGAACAGGTGTGAATCACATGTTACAGCTGTGTCTGTGTTTAAAATAAATAACTGTAAATAGGTGAGTTCCACGTCTCACCCCACTGTTAGTCCCACTGCAGTCAGAGCAAAGAAAGAGCCGAAGTATTTGAGAAACTCTCTGGACCAGGCGATCTGCATCGCCATCTGTCGCTCCCTCATCTGGTTCTGCATCAGGATCTGACGTTCCATCTGCACAAGAACACACACAGGAAGGAGGGAGAGGATGTTTCAAAATACAAACAGACAAAAAAAATATATATATATATATAACTCTGTAATATTAAATAGTCACATGATTGTAAATGTTGAATAAATAAGTGTGGGTGGGACTGATACATGATGGGCAAGATTCTTAAACTGTTATAAACAAAAACAAACTATATCTCTGAAGGTCAAAAAGTGGGAAAGTCTGTTTCTATAATTGATAAATATTCTGGATTTTATAAAGTTGAAACCATGGAAACCAAAGAGCGGATTGCCACGCGGACAAAACCGGGGTCAAAGAGACGGAGGGAGCCGGTCCAGGTTCATGATCCTCAGCTACGGCTCTTTTGTTTGTTGTTTCCTGTCTGACGCACCAACATCCACGTCCACGTGGACACACACATCCCGCATGGAAATCACTCCTGACATTCTCAGTTTGAACAAAGAAATAAAAAGTCTTTTATTCTCAGAAAGCAAACGTGTCAGAGATGATTTTGTTTCCATCGAGCAGGAAGGAGGTTTATAAAAGCCTCGTTCAGGTGTGTGTAACAGATCCAGGTCGGTTTAACTGTGTTTATATACAACATGACAAGAATAAGAATAACAGATGAAATTAAATCTCAGTATTGAGCTTCGACGTGATGGACGTGCCAATTAAACGGCTTTATGAGGGAGTTGGCCACATGTCGACCAACTCCCAGTATGAAATGTCTTTAAGTTGTCGAGGATCCACTCAGCCATCCCTCAGAGTGACAGCAGACATGAGAAATGTGCTCATGGACAACCGCTCATCAGCTCCATCACTCATACAGCTGGAGTCATAATCAAACACATCTTAAATTAAAAAAAAGACCAAAAATCAGTTGAAATACTTTTCTGTTTTTTCTGAGTAAACGGTATGAAAACCTTCCCCCGTGTTTTGTTTGTGTTTATTTATCATATCATTAAACACATTCACACACTGTGCAGGCGAGCGTCCAACCAGGAAGAGAAGAACCACATGAACACGCTCCGTCTCCCTGACGTGGATCAGGTAACGACTCGGAGGTGAACGCAGGTCAGCGGTGACACATGAACACGCCTCAGGAGGCTGTAATCATGAAGCCCACGTGTCACCGGGAGGTAAAATTACACACAACCAACACTTGCACTAACAAAGCGCAATCAACTCTTCAACTGAATTTAGAATGACTGATTTTTTTTTTTCTTTCCCCCACGTCGTTCGGACTGAACGAGCAGCTGAGTCAAACACAAAAAGTGCAAAGTTTCAGAGTTTTAACTGGATAAAGCTGAACCACCAGGACAGATCTGAGATCAGAGAACTGACGGAAACTGTTTAACACGAGACTGTTTCTGCAGCTGCTGGTGACTGTAATGCATGGCATTATGACACTTTAATGTCATGATGACGTAAACTTCTGCTTTGGAAGCGAGAGTGCAAAGGGTCAGGACGTGTGAGGCGAACATAACTCAGTGAGCATCATTTCCAAAATGTAAGTGATGGGAAGGTCTGCTGACACGAGAAATGTGAGGTACTTCACCCGATTAATTCAGTTCACTCACAGAAGCAGCTTGGCTCATCTTTCATGATTTAACTCACTTCATTTCTGGAATAAAAGGTCGTATTTTCACTGAACGCACCACAAATCAGGCGACATCAGTAAATCAGAAACGCAGGCGTCCGACGGCGACCTCGACAAAAAGTCCTCAGAATAAAACGTAATAGCCGTCTGGGGTGAAATGGACATTTCCAGACTTTATCAGCATCCCTGTTGAGCGAGACACCCTGAACTTCTGCTCATGTTTCAGGAGTTTCTGGGGAAAGTTTGTTACCTGTGTTAAGTTGTGAAACTCACCAGTGGAAAGCACTGCTGAAAAGATGCTGACTACAACATCGACTCTTTCCAGGAAGAAGGAAGTTACAACTCGTTTAAAGCCAAAAGGAACTGTAGCAGAGGTTTTTGTTGAGTAACGTTTCAAAGAGCTGGGAATTACAAAACTGAAGTCTTCAGCGTCTGCTGAGCCAGGCTGACGAGGCATCGTTAAAATCCAGCAAAGCAGAAACAGAAAAGCAGCAGATGCTGATAATGAGTCAAGACAGTAAACACATTTCAGCTAAAGCCGAATACCAAGAACAGAAAGAGGGAAATGACTCGGCAATGTGCATCATGGTCTGCAGGAGTGAGAAACTGTCATCAGCTGCCTCATCCTGGGACCAGATCACCATCTCAATGACAGATATGTCACTTTCACCTAGATGTACACTTCAAATAATAAAGGATACATATGGCAACAGAACAGAGGAGGCGAGGAGAAGCTGAGAATGTCCGACAAGCGGAGACAGGGACCGAAATAAAAGCAGAGAAGAAAAAGTGAAAGGAGGAAATGAAACACAAGGTGAGGCTGAAGGTGTCGAAGTCCGAGGCGGTTGAAACCTGGACAGAAATCCACTGACATTTCTGACCACAGTTTCAAAAACGAACGTGCACAAATCATCATGATACAGTTAGGAGGGTGAGAGGGCACGTCAGCTACGATTAATCAGCATGTGAACAGGCCAGTAAACCGACACTGTCTGTTTCCACGCTGCTAAAACTTTATTCTCCTTCACGCATCAATGAACTGACATGTTAAAGAGACTTGGATTCGTGTCCACCAAACGGAATCAGGTCACATGCTAATGATTAGAAGCAACAGACATCTGGGTCATGTGTTTCTCCCGTGTCTGCTGATCTGAAGCAACACTAAGACCCCAAAACTCAAAACAAACACACAAAAAAAAGCTCAGAGATGTCCGAGTCTGACGGGGATTCAGAATCTGAAGTGACAGTCTAACATACGCTTGGCGAAGGAGAGAGCGGACCGGATGTATATCTGCTCGACAGAACTTTCCCCCGTTCTCCTGTGTGCTCTTGTGTTTGGAGTAAATGAAATACAGTCTGAACATTTGGAATAAGTTACTTTGTAAAATGATTTATAACCTGCAGATGTGACGGCTTTGTTTAATGATATCTTTTATTTATAAGGTATCAAAAACTGACACGTTTTAACAGTCCATGTGGTCCAGCTGCAGCTTAAGACTTGAATCGTGGGGATGATTCAGCAGCTGAATAAAGAACTGCACTTTTATTAACTAAAATAAATCACTTTTTACTCCTGTGATGGACTGGTAACCTGTCCAGGTGTAACTCCGCCTCTCACCCGCTGACCAACCAGCAGCCTGCGATCCTGAACAGGAACAAGCAGGTTATGCAAACACCTGACTGAAACAACTGAATCACTTTTCAATATAAAAGTGAAATGAAGTTAAACTTGTGCTGACGTTAAACATGAAGATGCATCACTGACTTTTACTGAAATGATGGAAGCTACAGCCAAAGCATAATGGATGATGACTTTTACTTAAGGCAACAGCACAGCAAGAACCAATTAGCAGTGACTGATGTGACTTGAAAACATAGACAGGAAGTCAGTTTTGACATCTTAATGCATGGGGAGGCGACGGCGCAGTTTTTACCGACTATTCAATTAGGTGATGTCAAAGCACAATTAGAACATTTTCAGAAAAAAAAAACGACTTAATTTCACATTAAAAGGTCTCACCCTGAGTAACCTCCAAAATCTGAGTTTGTATGTCAGTCGATAGAAAATCAACGTAAAGTCTGATTTGTTTTGATTGAGTCTTAAAAGGAAGAGAAATGTTGCTTTAGTTTGTTTTCAGAAGTTATTCCTATAAATGTTCTTTAGTCAGGTGAGACGATGCAGATCCACTGCAGCAATGTGTAAACACGCCTCTAATATCAGCTAATGAGTTCCTGTCAGGATACAAATGAGGACGCTCTGAAATCCAATCTCCAAAACCTTTACCATTATTGCATCATATTAGTCATCATCTCTCACATTTAAAACCTGAGGCGCTAAAGACGCAGAACACAAACCTTTTGGGTCCAAGTTGTATAATAATGTCATTGTTGTTATAACAGCCACAAATTCCCACCTGCTGCTCAGCAGCTCACAGGCAGAAATAAATCACAGGAAATCATCTCTAAAGGAAACATTGTTTCATATTTAAACTAAAATAAACATGAAAAACAACAATATAAAAAAATTAATGAGTGGATTTACAAAACCGGTCTCAGGGTAGAAAATGAAGATAAAAGAAAAGCTTGTAGTGATAACCCTGAATATAAAAGTAAACAGCAACATGTGTGGGTTTAATGAAGGAAGGATGTTTGAAATCTTCATTGATTCATTTAAGAATATTATTTCCATGCATCCTTCCCTGAGGAGCAGCGGGCACACATCTGTACAGGACACTCAGCATGCAGGTGCTTAGAATTGAACCATCCACCTCTCAATCAGGAAGAAGGTGCAGCAGCAGTAACACCTCATTATCAAATTAAGTATTTATTCTCTCTATAAAATATTAAATCTGACGGTATCAAGGACTCTATAGGATAAATATTAGATCCACCAAACTGGTAAAGATAAAACATTTGTTTTAAATACATAAATCTTTATCATTTCATTCAGTAACTTGTTCTGTGTGTTTGTTGTGTCATCAGGTTTCAGTTACCTGCAACCTTGAGTTGTGAAGCATGAATTCTTGCTGTTTTCTGAAGTTTGCATCCATTGATTTAGACATTAAAAAACCCATTTTGGACGTTTGTGCTGTAAAACAGAAACCAGGTTTATTCTGCAGAAACACACATTGTAACAAGAAATGTAGCAGTGTAACCTTTGTTTAGCGTCCAGTTCACTAACGTTTCAATAAATACACACGTTAGTCTGATATTTAAATGCTAATACCGACTGATATTGAACGTACACTCTTAAACCACTTAACAAAGTCCCAGTTTTAGCTTGTCCTATGTACGGGCTAATTGCTAACTCAAACAAACTTCGTATTTCCGTATTTGGTTTTTAATGCTAACGTAAAAAATAAAGTTTTACGTCCCTAAAACACATTATGTTTAAATAAATAAGAGTAAATCGCTCACCAATAAAGAAGAACACTCAATGACATTGAACAAAACAAAAACTACACACCTCAAAGCCCAATTAGCGGAAGTAGACACACTTGTTCCGGTCAAGCCGCCTTCAAAATAAAACACACATGCGTTTTCTGTTTTTAGTTGAAGAAATAAGAGCATCGTCTAATTTGTAGGTTGAATTAACCCACTAATTTTTCTGTTTGATTATTTTGTGCATGTATCTTGCAGAATGCACAGTTATGTGATCAACTCTGTGGTAAACGACGCCCTCTGTAGGAAGCTCTAATTACAGATTGAAGTCATAAAATAATATTTGTATTAATGTTTTTAAAGATTTTTATGACATGGACCTTTTTAGATTGGCAAATTTCAAGATATAGCGAAGTATTAATCCACATTTAGTTGAAAATTTTTTGAAAGAGTAAATTTGCTGGAGTTCGTCTCAGCATGCAACAGGTGAAAGGTGGTACTATAAAAGCACTCAGAGCGCACAGACCTCTGCCAAGTGGACATATTGTAGAAAGTATTATGTTCGTATCCTTAAAAAAAAAATTCCTGGATCCAGACGGTTATCCCCCAAAATCTAATCCATTCTTCCTTGGGTCATTTCTGACCTTTCCTGAAAATTTAATCAAAATCCATCCATTAGTTTTTGAGTTATCTTGCTAACAGACAGAC
This sequence comes from Pachypanchax playfairii, assembly GCA_006937955.1. Taxonomy (NCBI): domain Eukaryota; kingdom Metazoa; phylum Chordata; class Actinopteri; order Cyprinodontiformes; family Aplocheilidae; genus Pachypanchax; species Pachypanchax playfairii. The sequence goes on along the minus strand of SSNP01000014.1, from coordinate 3,051,452 downwards.
AGACAGACAGACAGACTCAGATGAAAACAAAACACCCATCAGTAACTCAGTATGAACACACGTGCTGAAGGCAATTTGGAATCACCAATAAACAAGACATTCAGGTTTTTGGACTCTGAAGGAAGTTGGAGAATCCGGAGAAAATCCGCAAACACACTGGAGGGAACGTGCCAACAATGTACAAACAGAAGGAATTTATCAAGTCGAAGTTAAAAAAAAGTACAACAGAACTTCATTAATCAGCAGAGATCATCTGTATCATAGTTTCATTTGACACTGACTCATATCAAACATAACTATCTGTATTCTCTCTCAGCACCAGGGACTACATAGTTGCTTAACTTCCTGGAAAATGAGTTCATGGCTTTCTAGTTTCTTAAAATAATCATTATATAAACAAACTATGAGATACTTTTTAAGTCTTGATATAAATAAGACATAACATGGTTTTCTCATCAAGTTTGGCAGGACAAACATTCAGGGATTAAAAATTGTTCTTGTGTTAAAGATTTGGGACCTTTACTGTAACGGGTTTTAGCCTATCGATGGTGGAGTTTATAAATATTTCAATCTTCAGGGGTTTCCAAGAGTCACAATGAGCATTTATGGAATACTAAATTCCAAAATTACATCACCAAGATTACACCTGAGGACAGTGTCTCTTATACAGGCGCACATTCTTCAATCTACAAAGTATTTAATTAGTCTTACTGTCAGTGTAACAGGATGATGATCTAAGAATAAATTATTGGACGTTTGTCTTTTGTACCATGGGAATTCCACTTGGCTGGTACTGTAACCAGGTTCGGGAACTAGTTGGTTTATTTACATTTCCAGTGACATGTTATGAATATATTTTTGTTTCATGAGCCTGGGACTGTTATTGTTGTTTTTGACAGTACTTTTTGGAAACAAATTTACATCATGAGGTACAGTTTCTTATCTGAGACACGAGAAAGAAAAAAAAACAAATTTAAACACAATAAATCAGTAAAATCATTCACGTTTAACACCTCGATATCCGAAGAATAGCAGATAAACTCATGTTAGTTGTTTTTAAAGCTAAATTTTACTGCTTTAAGCAACATATTTGCAGTCAGACCCACACAAACACATCGACATTGATTTAAAAACCAACATTAATACATAACATATATATTCTCCTTTTACAGCCCTCAGAACCCAGATTATATTGTTTCTGCTTTTGTTCTACTTTTATTACTTTAGTTGTTGACCTAAATATAAACTCATTGTATTTACTTATTTTACCTTTATGCATGCATAACAATGATGATTTCTAGTTCTGATTAGTAGTTTAAGGCTCATTTTGCTCTGCAGACTTGTACCATCACGTGGACTGGAAAACCTCTGGATCAGTACCTGTATTTTTCAAACATTACATAGTGTGTGCAGCAAAAAATCATTTGTATTTAAATGTATCTTTTGTTTTTTTTCTTTTGTGTTTCACCTTTTATGCCCCACCGTATTGTTTCTAATTGTTCCTTGAAAAAATCCAACCACCATAATTTGGGATTAGATTAAAATATTACTTTCATTTGCACGGATCAAAGTACCTGACAGATGAAGAATAAAGTACCAAAAGTAAAAGCCTTTATATATTTTCCTTTAATTGATAACAGTATCATTATGGCTCTAGTTATTGTTGTTGTTACCGTCTGTTTCATTTCTTATGCAAAACTCATTCAACTTTTCTTCCAACAGCTGGACTGAGCTGAGCTCGCGCCGCTGATTTCAGGGGTAACGTTTATAGGGGCACGTTTTTCAGCACAACACCGCTAACTGGGAGAACCGCTCTTTAATTTCTTTTCTTTATAGATATACGTGATGAAAATTACCGTGAGTTTATTTGCGGTAAATTCGCGGAAATTCGCGGAAAATTTGAAAGGAAGGAGGAAGTACGTTGAGGAGGACGTCTTTTAAAAGCACGCGGACAAAACATTGTGATCAGACAGATGACAGAAGGGAAACAACAGCACATGAAAACACAGCAAGCGAACATAGAAACCTGCAGGTAAGACAACATCACCAATATAATAAACTCACTCTGATAAAACATGATAGTAAATATTCAACACAATGTTAATACAAGTAGGAGTTTTTACTGGGTTTTATAGATTGGCTTATTTTTAATTAGTAACTTACAATTTAACCGAGTTTTTGTCTCATTTAACTAAGTTAAAACAGATCTGTTATTTATTTGTATAACGGTTTTGCAGAGGCGCACCTGTTGTTTGATACACAAAAATATATAATGTATTAGTTTATTATAAAGTCAAAGTCAGCAAAATATAAAGATGATAAATGTGACGTTTATTTGGTTATTAGATGTGCTTTTGATACAGAGATTTTGGGCATGTCTTCATGGGAGAATGGTGTTCTCACAGCTCCAGATCTGATGTCATGTCAGTTTTGTGATTATAAGTAAGCTAACCTGGAGTCAGAGACTGAAGAACCAGATGTTTAGTGAATAACTCATTTGCTGACTGTCGGTTATTCTGTTATTCCTAAGGATCAATGAAAGAAGAGCATTCCTCTTCCTTTCAGTCCTGTCAGAGCTGCAAGTTTAGATTTTATTAGGCATGTGGGTCAATTTTATCTAATGCTTCACAGTTATAAAATAACTTAGTTTATAAGGCATGAAAATTGGGATGCCTATTAGGAGCTTTAAGACGGTGGATCAGAGGTTTGATGAGATGGACCATTACTCTTCTTTTGCAAAATAAAGCAAAACATACTAAATCTTCAACTGATGTAAACTCAAATGACTTAAAATTTTCAGCGTCTGTAAAACTTTGTTTTTTTTTAAGATCTCGATGGACTGGGCCGTTGTTATAGTTCTACAAATCTTATTCCAGCCGTCTCTCTCAGGTGGGTGTCATTCATGTTCCAGATGTTTTCCTTATTCAAATGACTGTAAATGTACAAATATTTAGCTGTTGTTCAGATTTGCACTAATCGCAATATGTTTTGTTGTTATTTCTCCGCAGTCTTGTTTACTGTACGAGCAGAACAAACTAAGTACACATCAGAGTTTGGAGGAGACGTTGTGATGGGCTGCAGCTTTGATCCCAAACCATCACATCCTCAGGACCTGAAGGTGACCTGGCACTGGAACTCCATGTCCAAGTATCAAGAAGTGATCCAGTTAAACCGCACGCTGGCACAGTCCGTGTCTCAGAAGTATCAGGACCGGGCCAGGATCCTCCTTGATGAGCTGAAGGACGGCTGGGCGAAGATGCAGGTGAAGTTACTGCACTCTGAGTGGTTACACAATATTTCAGGAACAGCTGATGAATCATTTTTTTTCAAAATTTCCAGTAAGGGTGGGGTAAGCGTGCTTAAACTTGCCAGTTTTTTTTTTCATACATCTGGGAATTGCTCTCATGTCAGTAACGTTTTCCCACTGGGAGTATCAGAATGTGGGACAGGAAAAGGCCTCCCACGTGGAACTGCATAGTTTCATTGAAATGCTTCATATTTCCTTGCAGGATAAAATTTTGAAGAATTTAACATCAAAAATTATTTTTCTTCCCATTTTTTCACAGCTGTCCAATCTGAGGATTTCGGATTCGGGGACTTACCAGTGTTTGATCCAAACAGCAGATGGAACCGACTATAAAACCATAACTCTGTCTGTTGTAGGTGAGAAGTAATTCTGTAGACTTTGTTCGGGGAACCGTCTTGCTCAACAGCTGCTGCACAGTGTCATTTCTGGGCAGTTAAATACTCATTCTGAAAATAAAACTAAAACCAGTATTAGTTTGATTTATAAACAGACTTTCTACTTATTAATCTCTAAAGATTCCTCATCAGTTCGTGTTTAAACTTGTTTGCGGTGAACTGTTGCTAATCTGAATTCCGTTTCCTGTCTCAGCACCTTACAGATCGATTTCTCGGCGTACTGAGAAGGCGGCTGGCGGGGACGCGGTGCTGTTAACCTGCGAGGCGGAGGGATACCCCGAGTCTCCTGTCGTGTGGGTGGACGCACGTCTACGTCAGCACAACCACAGCACCACAACTGCAACAACAACCGAAGGTCTTGTCAAAATCATCAGTCAGATCCAAGTCAGCGCGTCAGAGAAAAACAACTACACGTGCAACTTCACGAAGGACGGCCACGCCGCAACGTTCCACGTTCCAGGTGAGTTTTTATACCTGTTCTGGTTCCATTTCAGGACATTCAGGAGATATTTGTTGTAACTGTGTTTTGCTGAAAAGGTTCTTAAAGGTACAGGAAGTTCAACCCCCATCCTGAGTTCATCACTGCCTACCTGTTCTTTTTTCATTCACACATCAAACGTGTAAAAATAGATGTTACCGACAGTCTTTCCAGACCTGCATGATTTCCCCTCCTCTGCAGTGAAGCTGTAGGTGTTATTTGAAACCGAGTTTTCAGCGCTGTGTATGTGGGTGGGGCAACATCGGTAAACATCACCCTACGCATTCTGTCATTCAGCTTTTGTAGTTGTTTCCCGTTTGTGTCGGCTGTAACCAAACTCAACCAGGTTGCACGGTGCTTTACCAAAATCGTATTAGACTTTTAATTTGAAAGGACAACTGTGTTCCAACTCAAACCTGAAACATGGCTAATCAGTAACTTCATCTATTAAACAGCTATTATTAGCTGAGGTCTGGACCACTAAGAAGGAAGTCTGCAACTCATTGTCTTTTGGGTAAATTTGGTTCTTTCCATAGTGGGTAAAACACATTAGAACAGGGAACATTCTGTGTTCACGTTGATCTCTAAAATCCCTCCTCTCTGATTACAGATGTTTTACCTCCTGCACATAATGACGCCGTTATCTTCGTGTTGTGCATAGTCTTGGTGGTGACGGCCATCGGCGTTGGCGTGTTCGCCTACCGACGATGGAAAGGTAACGAGTCAGAGATTGTTTCTTTACACAGAACGTCTCATCTGCCTGTAAAACTTAACTTCAAAAACAAAATCATCAATCAGCTTCACTTTACAAGTCAGCAGTTTTATTCTGTATTTTTCCTGGTTTGAAGCCACATCAGCAAAACTTTTGTTGAGATGGCAGAAAAAACGACAAAATAAACCATTATCTCTGCTGCAGCACACAATACAGATTCCTGTAACGAGTGCGTTAAATGCTAAGTCATGCTTACTTCCAAAAAAAGGAAGTTTATGTCAAATGTTTTGATGTTCACATGTTTGAAATAGAGTCACACCAGCTGTTTGTTGAGTTCTTTTTGGGATTTCACAAGCATGTGACCCGCGGAGCGTGTTTTCATGTGAGCATGACTCAGCTGTTTTAAAGCCAAGACTCTTGACTGGAAAGACCCGGTTTGGTTTTGATCTGTGTGCAAGGGGAATTCAAGGCAGGGCGTAAAAAACACAAAAACATTGGTGATTTTTTTTTATTAACACATTTATGCTCATTTGAATGTAGAATTACAAAAACACATTTACATATGAATGTGTGATGAGATTCTCACAGGTACAGAAATCGTAAACTGACTCATTCTCACATGTTTTCAGGAAGTTTTAAACCTCGTGATAAAAGGAAGCAGCATGAACTTATACAATCAGGTTAAATCCAGTACTGTCATGTGTTTCAGTTGCCAGGCCATCCAGCACCAGGAAGTGTCTGGTTGATATGGAGGAGGGTTCTACCATCACATGTAAGTTTAATCAGATCATTATAAACTAAATATTAACTTTCGAGGAAGAGCTACCCTGTTTGTCAGATTTCTGATTGTTGGTGTTCTTCTCAGGCCTGAGGACAAATAAGGAAAACGGGTGTGAGGAAAAGTTTTTTATTGAAGGTAAGGGACTTTATTGTTGTAATATTTTTGAAGCTGAAAAACTGATTAAAAAGGAACCTGTAGACCAAAATAAAAAAAATAAAAAATGTGCTGAATGTGCCGACAACAAAATTACACAAAAATTATCACTGGAAATCAGATGTACCGACCATATCAAATCAAATCAAAAATACTTTATTAATTCCTGAAGGGTAATTAAGTGTTGTTGTAGCTCAGTTCTTTTTCAGGAAGCCATTATAGAAGGTTGTAGCTGTGGACAGGAAGGATCTCCTGTAGAGGGTTCTAGGTGTGGACAGGAAGGATCTCCTGTAGAGGGTTCTAGGTGTGGACAGGAAGGATCTCCTATAGCGGTCTGTGCTGCAGCGGATTATGAAGAATCTTCTGACTGAAGACACTCTGTGGTTGAGTTACTGTGTTCTGAAGAGGATGATGAGGGTTTTCCATCATGTTCTTCATCCTCCTTTGGACAATCAACTCAAGAGACTCCAGTTCAGTCTCCAGGACAGAATCAGTCCTCCTTATCAATCTGTTCAGCCTCTTCATGTCACCTGCTCTGATGCTCCACCCCAACAGCTGGAGGTCTGGATTTGGAGTCACACTCAAAATTAAAGTGGAAAAGCTCCAGGCTGACCCAACTTTGATATAACGTTCTTAAAACAAGTCAAAATGAGGCTCAGTAGTGGGTGTGGCCTCCACATGCCTCTCTACAACACTTGGGCAGCTCCTGATGAGGTGGTGGGTGGTCTCCTGAGGGATCTCCTCCCAGACCTGGACTAAAGCATCCGGTAACTCCTGGACAGTCTGTGGTGCAAAATGGTGTTAGTGAATGGAATGAGACACGATGTCCCAGATGGAGCGAGACATGATGTCCCAGATGTGTTCAGTTAGATTCAGGTCTGCGGACCGGGTCCATAGCATCAACGCCTTCATCTTGCAGAAACTGCTGACACACTCCAGCCACATGAGGTCTAGCATGGTTTTGCATTAGGAGGAACCCGGGGCCAATTGCACCAGCATATGGTCTCACGAGGGGTCTGAGGATCTTGGTACCTAATGGTAGTCAAACTACCTCTGGAGAAAGAGGTAAAGAAATACTGTCTCTTATNCCACCCCACATCTTTACTGACCCACTACCAAACCGGTCATGCTGGAGGATGTTGCAGGCAGCAGAACGTTCTCCACAGTGGAACCAGACTCTGTTACGTGCTCAGTGTGAACCTGCTTTCCATCTGTGAGAAGCACAGGAAGCCAGTTTGCTAATCTTGATGTTCTCTGACAAACGACTTGCATGGTGCTGGGCTGTAAGTACAAACTCCACCTGTGGACGTGGGGCCTCATACAACCTGATGGAGTCTGTTTTTGACCGTTTGAGCAAACACGTTGCTGGAGGTCATTCTGCAGGACTCCGGCAGCTCCTCCTGTCTCATGCTAACACTAGAGTGAAGCACCAACAGCATTCAAAATGACCAAAACATCAGCCAGAAAGCAGGAAATTAAAAGTGGTCCGTCATCTGCAGAACCTCCTTTATTGGGGATCTCTTGCTAATTGTCTATTATTTCCACCTGTTGTTTATTCGCACAACAGCAGGTGAAACTGACTTGGAGTTACATTGTGTTGTTTAAGAGTTCCCTTTATTTTTTAAGTAGTGTAAATCTAAATAAATTCAGCACCAAGAAAGAGAGAGAATAATATTTTCTCTTATAGAGAGATTTAAGCTGCTGTAGCTTGTTTTTCATATAATGTGTTAAATATTCCCAAGAATCGTCTCACGACACATTAATCCGTCCTTCCTTCTGAAAGAAAGAATCATGTTTAAAGACAGAAATGTTTTTTTAATGAGTGAACGCTTTTATTGTCTGCAGGTCACACGGAGGAAAATCTGGGGTCGTATCTGAAAGGCCTTTATTCTGAAATCTCCCTCAGTGAAGAGACGAGACGCCGCAGTGACAGTTTCTCTGTGGAGGAGCTGCTTCAAAGGATGCAGAACAAGTGAGTCATAAAGACTTATTTCCAATGAGATTGTAAGAACGGCAAACTTGCCATTTTTAACTCATTTCCAGTAAATCTTGACGTTTTATTTTATTAAAGTAACACTGCCAATGAACATGGGCATGTCATGCGATGCAGAGAATCTAAAACAACAAACTTGGCAAATAAATAGCTACAGATGTGACAGTGTGGGGATCTGATCAGAGGGAGAGGCAGACAGACAGGTGAGCCACATGAAGACAGACTGATACACAGGTGGACAGGTGAGCCAGAGAGAGCAGACATGACATGAATCTGCAGCAGGATGAGAAACAGGAAGCACTGTCTGCACAAAGAAACACGTAGAAAACCAGATACAATATGACCATACATAGCTAAGGGAAAGGAGCATCACCATGGCAACGTGAGGAAAACTCTGGCTAACAAATAAATCCTAAATAAACAAGAAACCGAGAACAATGAGTAAATATGAATCAGTAGAACTGAAATAGTTTGATTAAAAAAAAACAAGCTGAAAGCAGACGTGCAAAAACAAACATAACAGAAACCCCGGGAACCAGACTTTATATTTTAATAGTCATTATTTCTTTTAGAAGTTCTAAGTTTTTGAGGTCTTAAAGCTTTCTGTAGATTTCTGTTTAATCTTGCCTCATAAAGCTGAATATTTTTCAACATGGTGTCCCTCATGGATCAAAACTCGGGCCATTTATTCTTTAAAATGTTTCCACTTTGAAAACTTGCGTGATTTATGAATTAAAGATCTTTGTTGGAACATTTTAAGTGACAGTCAATGTTTTGTCTGTTTTTCAGCGAGGGCCAATCTGTGGGACTCCAGGATCTAGTCCCAGAAGTAGGTGATGTCCTGCTACTTGAAGGACCCTCAGGCAGCGGAAAGACAACCGTTGCTCACATCCTGGTCTCATCCTGGACCGAAGGTCCCAAACACATCGCCGCTAACCTGATTGATCTCAGCGTCCTTGATCTGCTGGTTTATTTAAACTGCAGCACAGTGAAGAGGAACTTTTCTCAGGAGATGGAACTTCAGCTGTCTCTGAGTGAGAAGAAATCTGAGGAGCTGAGGACAGTTTTATCCAGCTCCAGTAAGACTCTGCTGCTATTAGATGGATATAAAGAAGGAAACCACTTGTTTGATGAGACTTTGAGGAGGTTTTTAAGTGAAAGAGGACCTTGCAGGGTGCTGGTTACATCCTGTTTAGGAGATTGTCCAGACTTAAAACAGACTCTGGGGACGGAAGCGTTGCTGAAGCTTCAAATACAACCTGCAAAGTACTGAAGCTACAAATGGATGTAAAACAAAAAAACTTAATGCTCTTGTTACGTTTAACCTGGTTTATATAAACAGTTTGTTTTGTGTATTTTAGGTTTTATTAAAGTCCAGTTATGCTGCACCAAAATCTAACGCATGATGCCATAAACACGTTATTTTTGTCTGTGTTACATTAAAGGAATTATTTGAATTTTTTCAAAAGAAATTGCAATCTTTTTCTCTAAAGTCTGCACAGAAATCATCGAGACACGTCTTAAAATCGCGTTTGTGCAATTTGCAAAAACCCTGAGACGGTTTTCAGTTTCTCAACTTTTGGTTTCTTTTAAACGTGATATGTGAACGATCACGTAGGTTTCTGTTCTGTGAGAGAAAATGAAACGTTGAGCTTATCTGCAAGCGAAGCACCAACAGCTTCTCTGTTTATTTGTAATTGAGGAAGTGACTCTAGGTTCCTGGCAAGAGACGCGAATGATTCCAGTAACATTTAAAAAGTCTGTTATTTTTGAATTGTATCTTCTTCTTTCTCTGGTAAATATGTTTCACATTCGTCTGAGTGATTCAGGTTGCCGGCTGTTACTTTATTTTACTCTGAAACTGTCGATCTTAATGACTAATTTTCCTTAAATATGCATTTTAGAAAGAGCCTGAGCTTCAAAACTCAACAGTCAGCAGATGATATTGTATCATTCTGTGTACAAGTTACAAATATAGAAGTGAAAATACCAACAGAAGATCGTTACCTTCAAGTAATTATTGTGGTTGACATGTAGAAACCACAGCGAGGTAAAAACATTCTGTAGTTCAGAAAAACTCTTAAATATAAATATGTATTCTGGTGATTTTGATCTGTTTCTGCAGCAGCAGCTGGTTGTAGAAAGTGCAACTTGTTCAGCCTTGACTTGCATCCTGATAAGAAGGTGATGTTTCACTCTGCACATCAACACTGTTAGCAAGAAGGTGTCAAATATCACTTCAGTTTTGTTTCATGGGACGGCAGGAGTTCAGAAGGTAACTGGAGGGTTGCTGGTTTGAATCCCCGCTCCATCCGTCCACTCTGCTGTTGAATTCCCGTCTTGCTTGTTAGGTGGCGGTCAGAGAGTCTGGTGCCTCAGTCATCATCAGTGTGTGTGTGTGGCCTTGTTTTACTACCCTACTTAGGATCAGTTTTGAGATATTTACTAACCTTATGAGGACCGATGAACCCTGTAGGGACCGAAGCCCGGTCCTCATATGTTGGACTCCACTTTTTAGGTTTAGGGGTCAACTTTGGAGGTATGGCATGAATTGAGTTTTAGTTAGACTTAGGGTTAGATCAGTAATGGTTAAGGTTAGGAAAAGTGTTTGGGTTAGGCATAAATTACTAAAATCAATGAAAGTCAATGGACTGTCCTCATAAGAATAGCAAAACAAACCTGTGTGTGTGTGGGTTAATGTGAATTGTAGTGTAAAGCACTTTCTGAGTCACCTGCCTTAAAAAATATTTAAAACAAAGTGTAAGATAATTTACTTTTAATATAAAATGTGTTTAATTGACTCCAGCTGTTCCAGCTGATAGTTAAAATAATAAATGCTCAGTATCGTTACACATTAATCATCACAGAGTTCACCTGTTTTAGGGGACAGCTTCTCTCTTACCTTATCTGATTTCACCGTTTCATTCAGTCACAGATTTTCTCCAACGTGGATTTAAGCACAAATACTTCCTTTAATCAAATCAGGCTCGAGGCCATTTGGTCATTTATTAGTTCTTTCTGGGAAGACTTTGACAGTCAGCATCATTTGAACAGAAACAGGAAATTATTTGTTAAACATTACGCTGTATAGCGGAAATGCTGTGATGTGGGCTGTGGTGGTTTACAGTCACCACCTAAACAAACAAATCATCAAACCTTCTCTGGGTTGATGTTACTGAATTATTCTGCAAAAAAATTCCCAAGTTTCTCATCTTATATCTATATCTTATATAATGTCTATTCACCTGGGAAATGCATCCAAATTTACTTTAGGTGTGATTTTACAAACACTTTGACATTTAAAACATGCTCATATTTATTTTAAAATAATGTTAATTTGGTCATTTAAATTAAAAAAGTTAGAAAATGGTAATTTGAGATTTTTTAACTAGAATTTTGGTTTGCCATTTTATGGATTTATTTATGTTTCTATATCAGCTCAGCATGTTTATGTATCCTCATCTTTTAAAATAATCAGACAGACTCAAATCTGAGTCTCCTTCAGCTTTCAACAGGATTATCTCAGTGAACAAAATATTCAGAAAATATTTTTCCTAAATCTTCCTAAATTTTTTCCTCCGTAGCTCTTACTCTGACCCTTTTATATGGAAAAATGTGAGAAGTATATTGTTTATAGTGCAGCAGATACATGACATTAAAACAGGATGTGGGAGTGATTTAATGTCATAAAATCAAGTAGCTAGTGTAAAAGAAATGGGAAATGTAAGTGGGAAATACCAAATGTTGTTTAGTAATCTTTAAAAATTATAGATGATGCAATAAGGGATTTGTCTGTATGTTTATCTACTGATGATGCATTCAGTAACAACAGCTGTTTTCTGTTCATTTGAAAATTTGGCTTCTTTAAATTCTTTTTTAAACTTTCCTAAATTTCTTAATTTTCAAACAACAAAACTACAAGCTTATCAAATTAATTACAAATAAATTAATCTATAGATATTTACTAGCTTTATTTACACATGACAAAACGAAAGACAAATAATAAATGACAATAAAAAAATAGTTGAGTTGTTTTTCTTTTCGAAATAATTTCTCTTTTGTCCGCTAGATGGCGCCATTCTCCTTTTCACAAAGTCTTCGACTTCTTGTGCAACGTCAGATTAAATAAGAATATTAAAAAATCTCTTTAATGTTGTGGACAATTCTGCTGTTAAACAAACAAAAATTGTATTTTATGTAATCTAATTAAAAGAAATGTTCTTTTTTCACCATTTTATTTCTGGGTAGAAGTTCTAAATTGCTTGAGAATTGTATGAATTTGTTTTTGAAACTGTTAGAGGCTAGTAGATTTTTTTTCTCATTATGTAATTTATTAAACCTTTCTAAAAGCTCCAGGCAAAATATGTCCTGTGGTGTGACATTACTATAAAATCTAAATATTGAAATATTATTAATTTAAAATACAAATAAGGTATGTTTTAAGTTAAAGAATGTTCATTAAAATTCTGAATATATATTTTTTCACAGCTGTTTTTCGATTGGACTCTTTCTACTAACTGCTGTTTTTATCCCTGGAGAGAAAGTTGATGACTTACTGGTTTCTTTGTGTCACAGCTCTTTTTGTAGAAGATCTGAGGTTAGCTTTATTCCAGCGATGATTTTGAACCCTCATTTTAGCTTTTTTCATGCTAGCTAGCATTGCTTTTAGCTTCTTGTTTTCTCTTTCCAGCCTCTTTATTTTTGCTGTCAACTTGGGTGGACAAACATTTTGGGGGGCACATGGAATTAGGAAAATAGAACCATGAGCAGGACAAAGATTAACTGGACTAAAGGATTCATCAAGTTCTTCGGCTGATAGCGGCGTAATATCCAAAATGGCTGCCAGATCCTTCTTCTTCTTCTTCCTGTTCCTTGCCTTTGTCTTCCTCCATTCTTTACAAAGCTTTGCTCTCTTATATTTTGGGAGACTGCTTATATTTCATGGTTGAATTTCTCTTTTAGCTTTCTTTTCTTGATATCTGTTGATAGAAAAGCGGCAGCTGTTACATGTTTTCTGTACAAGTGTACGTGTTAGAGAATGTTTCACTAACTCAATTTCCCTATTATAAACTTATGTACTTATTTATTTACCTTTATTTAACCTCCTTAGCACATGCAAACATCCAGGGGACTTCCTCATAGACATAACTCACATGTCTATGGACTTCCTGGTGGGGGGCTTGACTAAAGGACCCCTACGGCTGTCCAAGTAACTGCCAGTACAAAAGTCTAATAACTGCAGGACAGGTTTAGTACTTTTTAGCATTTTTAAAACTTAAGTTAATTAAGTAACTACTTTATTTTACTAATATTTAAATTTGATGAGTCATCAATGTTATAGTCACACTGCAGGACATTTTGCTATTCACCTTGAAATAAGATCAACACCAAATACATTGAAATCCCAAAATCATAATATTGAATTAAAATGATGTTCTATGCCCCACTGGCATGAGTAGTTTTAGTTGAGAAATGCAGTTCAGTAAACATTTACACTTCATTACAGAAAAAAAAACAGGCGTCATGTCACCTGCCCTTCTATCAAAATGTGTTTTATTGACTTTTATTTTGTTCTATCTTGAGGTTACAGTTGGATTTATCCTGAGGAGAGTTTAAATATATAAATCTAATATAATATACTGAACAAACTGTGGAACATGGAGTTAAAAAGCACCTCAGCAGTGACTTGGCTGCTTTTGAATTCCAGCTTTGAACATTTTTTTTTAATTGTTATTTTCGACTCTGTGCTCAAATATTTTTAACAATCTGATAAATCTATTAAAGAGTCTTATCTTGCTACACCATCTTTACCATCAGTTCAGTCCAAGAGAAATGGTTCTCCCTGAAACTAAACTCCCCAACTGTGTTGATGTGTTACCCCTTCACCATCACCCCCAACAGAACCACAAACCACACAAACACACACTCAAAACGAGAGTTAACCCCCATCAAACAGCTTGATCCCCCACACGCCCGGCCCCCCATTTCCTCCTTCAATGTCAACCTCTCAGACCAACAGAGTTTCATCAATTGGTAATTAATATTCGAGGGAAGAGGGAAGCATCAGGAAGCAATTATTCAATAATGTATGGATGTAAATGCACATTCTGCCTGTTCACTCACACACACACACACACACAGTCACAAGCACTTAAACATCACCATGATCGACTCTTCCACTCTTTCAAGATCAGGTTACACTTATATATTCTATACAATAGGAATTAATGTGTCTGACTCACAAGCAGGGTTAAATAGTTTAAAATACAAGAAACTTTTAATCTGTGGATATATTCGAGCATATTTTTTCTGTTTATGCCAAAAAAACAAAACTGATGTGCTTCTGTGTCTTCAGAACAAAAGTCAGGAATCACTGCAGCACAGCAAGCTTCATGCAGTTAAATGGACAGGCTGGGTTTTTTTTAAATTAGTTTATGTGGGTCCCTGGATCTCATACATTTGATTGCTATTGAAATGTATGTTTTATTATATTTGAATCTTTTTTTAATAATATATTACATATGCAGCATATAGTTTTTTAGAGTTTATGGTTACAACAAGTTCTGTGCAGGTTGTGTTTAATGTTTCCTGTTCAAAAAACCTTCTGATGCAAAAATTAAAAGCTTTTGAACAAAACGTTTGCTTGACTACTTTTGGGGGTTTAAATAGGCAAAATGGCTGAAGTTTCTTCTACAATGGTCTTTTATCTGAGTAGCAGTTAACTCTTGAAATGCTTAATAGCATTCCTACGGCGGTACAGTAGATGTCTGAGTTTCAAGTCAGAAAATTTAACTGTAACTCTCTTCAAAGTCAGATTTCCACCTCAAACTTTGACAATCTGTTAGCATGTATTGCTAACGCGGGTTATCCTGGTTACAGATTACTGAGAGCAGATCTAACTGAAACACGGTTTAGCAGGATGTGCCGACTGACGTGCTGCATAACTGCCAGATTCTTATATTCCTGCCTTCAACTGCAGGTAAGATACTGACTACTCATCAGTACTCCAAATGATCCCACTTTAAAAAAATTCAAACTTTCCTTTTAACAAATAATCATGCTTCAGGTTGTAAATGTCCAATAAAATAACGTGGAACTGACAAAATAAAAATCACAAAAGATTAAATTACATCATGATAAATGTTTAATTGTATTTTAAGAGTGAGTTATAGAGTTTTTATGTACCTGTAGAAAGCTGAAAACAGAAAACAAAAACAGGAAAATATGAGCAGGATATATCTTTGTGGTTTGAGCTACATTGTGGAAAGGTCTCAGGTTTGATCTGCTCACAGCTTTGGGAGGGGGGGGGGGGTTCGCAGTGGACTGGATAAACCACCAGATGTTGATTTAAGCCTAAAAGATGCCACACTTTGTGGTTCCTTTTGCTCGTCTCTGGAGTCTAACAAACTCCAGTTTATATCCATAAACCCTCGACTGGCATTGACCCTGTGTGTCTGGTAATTGGGATCAGATGAGTGGCAGCAAAAGCAAGAGGCGACCAGGGTTCTCCGAGACCCGCGTTAACCTGGAAGCATTTATTTTATGAAAAAGATGTTTAGTTAAAGTGCAGCGCTGCAGCCCAGCCCCTCTAATGACCCTCTGAGTCTCTTTGCTCAGGCCTTGAGACACAGTCCTGTGATGGATACGACTGGTGAAACAGAAACACACACACATGCTTCCATCACTGAACTCTGTGATGGATATGACTGGTGAAAGCTCTGAACGCTGCTTCCTGAGCCCTTCACTTCCTTCCTGGTGAGCTTCAGCCAGCGAAGCTGATCCGGGTTTCAGTAAACCAGGTTGCAGATTAACAGACTTCCTGTCCAGTTCGTTGGCAGCGTTCAGCTGCTTCCCCAAAGGTCACTTTCATTGATGACCAATCAGAGACACTATAAGAACACGTCTCTTCAAGAAGGACGAGTGAAGTCATCACTGCTTTTCCTGCTAATTTACAAAAAAACACAATGACTTTGTTCTAAATACTAGAGAAATCTGTCTTCAGCATAAATATTTTTCTACAGCCAGATGTTAGTTTTTCTGAGGTGCTGCATGCAGCGAATTAATATAAAATAAAAACATGAAGCAGCAAAACTGAGAGAATTTAAAAAGTCACACAAAAACAACCAAAATCAGAGAAACAAAACAAAGTTGTCAAAAAGAATCTGGAAAAAATACACAGGAAATAAAACAACTTCAGATAATTGAGAAAAGCTTTGGCAAAAAAATCATATAAATAAATAAAAAGAACATTTTAGAAAAAAATATGAGAAAATTACAACAGATTTTATTTATATTTTTTCCTTCATGTTTTTCTTTGTGTCTGTGAAATCATTCTTTTATTGTGACATTTTTTTCTCAATATTTTAAAAAAAGTTTAACCTGATAGATGATCATATCAGAGTGTAAAACTGTAATTAATTACTTCTAATCAATTGCATTTGAATAAAAAAAACAAAAACAAAAGAAGGGCCTAATTAAGATTCTTCACCCGGCTGACGGTCTGTTCGTTTAGTCACAGCGTTGAAGTTACAGACAAAAGTGAAATTAATTCCTACAGCGACTGTCCAAGACTGTAACATGATGTTCGACATACAGTTGTATGTAAATCAAGTCCATTGTCATTCCTTTCACCATCCTCTAACTGCAGCCACCCTCCACCACCTCTCATCCACCTCCTTCCCTCTTTCTCCTGCTCTCCTGCTGGCAGCCCTTGATTACTCTCGTCTCCTGGGGGAAGGTTTAAACTCCTCAGAGATAGTGATATCGAAGGCACTCCTGCCTAGTCACTTCAGATCAGGGCGGGGGGAGGAAATGGCGATGGACATAAAGCTAAATATATAATTTCTCCCATGCCGGTAATCACGATGTCCAGACAATTTGAAATGACAGTTTAACCACTTTAGACTGAGGAACGCTTTGTTCAGATTTAAGAACCAGGGTGGGTGAGTGTTGGAACGTCTTCCTCGCTGGGTGTGGAGGCCTTCCAGGGGGTTTGGAGAAACGGCACAGTCCACGTCGCATTAAGTTCAAATGGCTCGCAGACCAGACAGAAGCAATTCTGTCAATGACTGACAAGCCAACCGCTCCGGAAGGAAACACTATTTGCTTACCTGATTATTAGGAAATCCAGCTTCCTCCTGAAACATCTGACCATTTCTCCATTCGGAGTAGAAGAAGAAGAGCGCCCATCCAGATTACAGCCACAACCCTCGTTATACACAGATCAAGAATTACACCTATAAATATTAATAAGCTAATCTGCACATATTCTTCTCCCTTGAAGCTGCTGCTAAGGCATCACACATTTACATGTGAAGCTCAATTTGCATTATGCAGAGACTTAATGTCCAAACAGGCTCTCGCATGTCTTCTCATCATCACACGGAGAGGCGCGTGTGCATTTCACATGCTGATTGGACCCTTGATGAGATCTTCAAGGTGGCACTCTGACGCTCTCCAGAGGTGATGAGAGGTGTTGGGGGGGAGGGGGGGAGGTGGGGGGGTGGGGATCAGACCAGTTCTCTGTGCTGAAGTGGTCAGCGACTTGCTAACGCCACACGTATGAAGAAGAACGCTGTGACTGGACTCAGAATACTGCAGCAGAAACTAGAGACCAGGATGTAGATAGTAATCCAAAAATTTAAATCTGTTATAATAAATGATGATCTGCAGGAATTAATCAATTACAACTACCTCTCTCAGTGAAATGATGCCGTAATATCTGAAGGATTAGATTCAGATTCCCAAGTTTAGTGTTTGGCTAAAAGATCTGAAACAATCCAAAGATTGAAAAAAGCTGATTTTTAAATTTAACAGTGTAAGAAGCAGAACGAAAGCAGCTAACTCCTGCAGATTTATTTAAAATCTCATACTGTAAATCCTTGTTGGATCTTGTCTGCTCTCAGTGGAACGAATCACTTATAAAAACATAGACATTTTTCTGTTTTTCTTTCTTTTTAAATATATGTTCGGACGTGTCGGCTCTAAAAACAGCTTCTGCAAGATAATCTGTCTCATCTTTTAATTCTCGTCTCAGAAATCTGGTTCCAGTATTTGTAAGTCATGCAAAAAAATTCCAGAATTAATCTTTTTTTTTTTAGTAAAAACACAATTTTCATAAGGAGCATGTTTTGGGTTAAAGTTGGTTATCTTCCTCTCAGAGCACCAGCAGTGAATAAAAACCTGCTCTATCAAATCAAACGTTTACTGAACTAATTTAGCCTTGTATATTTTTTGAGGTATCGCCAAACGACACAGCAGAACTTCCACAAACCTCTGCTGCTTTCTTCGCTCGAAGACAAATTCAGCCCCGCACACACTGGCGGACGTGTACGTCAGGAGGCGGGGCTGCTGGTGGTAGTAAACATTCAAAAGGAACAGGGGTAATTCACTTGATAAATGTCAACCGAAATGAAGCTATCAGCTGAAAGCAATTTCCTTGTGCTTGCCTGCGTTCTGCGCCAGGGACTTGGGAGATTTTCGCCCCTCCATCGATCATGAAGCCTCTGTTTTAGGCCAAGGTACACAATGCCCTCAAATTGCTGACATATGGACCGAGAATCGCCACAAAAACCTGCCATTTCCACCCCCACCCTCCTCCGTCCCCGGCCCATCCACTCCTCTGCTAAACTCTTGTTTATGCAACGACTCTGGTCTGTTTAGACCATCAGACGCAGACGGGACGCTCGTGAAAACACATTAATGCAACGCGCACTGAAACATCCCAGAGAAGATCGCCGTGAAATCTGCAATCAAGCGCTTCCTAAATTCAATTTCAAGAAGTCAGAAGGCATCACAATAAAAACAGATGCAAATCAACAAACGACTGTGTGGCTGTGAGATCAAGTGTGTGGGCAAACTTAAAATAATGTCTGTCTGACTTGTGGGACGGACGGCTGTGACCAGTAGCGGACTGAGCAAAACAACTCCCGATAAAGATGATGACACCGACCACATAATGGCACGGAAGGCCTAGAGCTGGTGTAAACAGCCGGCGGATGAAAGAAGGGCTGCAGTCCAACATTTCTTGTTTCAACAACTACTTACCCAGAAATTCTTAACAGCCAGTTTTTAAAAAAAATGAAGCTATTTAAAGACAAAGGGACATTAAAAGACCCTTTTTTTCCCCCCTAATGGATGATTGTGGTGCCAGCAGCCAGGGCCCGCGGGTCTCCGCACAGGAAAAGTCCATTATCACTCCAACTAATGGAGCAGGAGGCGACTTCAAAACCAAAGAGTGAAGAAAATGAAAAGAAAACAAGAGAGAACAAAATGACGCACGAGCTTCAAAGCAGCGTTTCTTTAATGGAGTCCATCAATAATACTCGCCTGACTTTACTGTGTTTAAAACTGCCGTGTTATCAATCCTACACATGGACAGAAATTAAAGACGCCCTTTTTTTTTTTTTTTTTCCCCTCTTCCCCCTCAAGTGCATTTATAATAGACATGGAATCAATGTGAAACAAATGTTTGGCAACACGCTAACGATATCTGTTCAGACGACTCCCGAGTCTTAAGAACAAACTCTCTGCCACCAAGAAAAACCCGCAGCCAGTTTACATTCGGACGGGTGCGCTTGCTTTGTGTAAACAGACAAACCCCGTGGCAGCGAGTTTGATTAGGAGGAGGCCCACAAATCCCATTAAAACTCCATTCATCCGCTTTTCAGTGTTTGTTTGAAGATGGGAAGAGTAACGGTGGTGGGGGGGGGCAGCCTGGCTTGTTGTGCAGATAGACACGGATATCACACGGCAGCTTCTGACCAATAAACATGTTTCATGTATTTTCCTGTTTGTTGTTCGCGTTCGTTCTAATCTTTCCCGTCATCCTAACAGCTCTTTGGTCTTAGCTGCAAGCTGTTTGTCGACGTCCGCCGACATGTCGTCTGCCATCTGTTGAATCTAAAGAGTAAAAAAATAACACAATATTTTTAGAAAATCGTGTTTTTTGTCTATCCTGAATGTTAAAAGTCTTTTAGGACTCGTACCTGTTTTTCTACGAGTCGTATCGTGTCTTCAGAATGACCCTCTTTAGCCTTTTTCACCTGGTTAACGGCATTAGAACGAACTCTCCTCAGAGATTCTTTGGCCTTGTTGCTGAACTGTTTGGCCATCTTGGCGAGATTTTCTCGGTGTTCTTGTGTCACTCTGCAGGGAGAGAAAAAAAAAATCCATTAAACATCAGCCGTGTGCAGCGATTAAGAGAGAGGAGAGATTTTAGCGATGCAGTAGGAGTTTTAGTGTTTTCGTGTGGACAGAGTGTTTTCTATAAATGGAGAAAAAAATATCTGGAGTAACACAGTAACACAAAACTTCAGCAGGAGTTAAAATTAATTGGTTCTAATGAGAATTTGGTGTAAGTTGACATTGATTAAAGTGCATCATTTGCATTTGTGTGATTGTTTTGTTAGAGCAGCAATGGCGTCGTTATAAGGAAAACTTTTAGAAAGACGCTTCTAAAATCGTCACGACTTTATCAGATTAGTGTTTGGAAGAGAATGAAAAGCACAAAAAAAAATGTTTTCACTTGTTCAAATGAGGATTCTGTATGAAATTATTTCTAACTCAGAATCCAACAACAATCTCCTCTTGACTAAAAAAAAACCCCGTCATTCCAACGAGTTTGCACCCACTTTGCATTTGTTTCTCCTACTTCCCATTTCTATTTTTTTTTGTGCCTTTAATTGGCTTTTTCGCCTTGTTTTTGCTGCGGCAACAATTTGCAAACAATCCGAGTGCTGCGTCTATTTACCGCAAACAATACGGCATAATTACCGATTCCAGGGCCAATCAAAGAGCGCCTTCTCTTTGGAAATGCAAATGGAGGCTCGGAGCGTGCCGAGACTGATTGCAGGGGGAAAAGCAGCCTGACTCTTGTGTCCCTCCTCTGCCAGACTAACACCTGCTGCTCCACACACAAAATCATACACGCACATAAACAGAAAGTAGCAAAAAAATGCATGCAGACACACACTGTGTATATGTAAAAGAAAAAAACTCTTTATACACACAGAGCAGCTTGTTGAGTGAGTGACGGATTGTTTTGTGTGAGATTGTTTGATCTGGCCGAAGGAGAAAGAGTGAGACAGATTTAACCAGAATGAAGAAAAAGAGAGACTGACCTGAGACTCACATCAACACGGTGAAGGTCTCTACAACTCCATAAGAAAAGTCAATAAACCTGTCAATTACACTAAAACTCATCAAGACGCAAAACCCAGAAATCTGACTGAGATCTGCTCCGACCTTCAGCGACGGTAAATCACATAATGGGTTGAATATTTTGTAGATTTGTTAGTGGCATCTTAAAATAGACAACTGATGGGCCAGAACATCAGATCTTCTCTGGACCAGTAGAAGTTAATGTTAAACAGAAGGGGGAGGGGCAAGAAGTGAGGAGAAAGATGGAGAAGAAGGAAAGTGATACATGGAGGAAAGTTTTTTTTTTTTCGTTTTTGTGTGTCAGAGAGAGACTCACTTGGGAACGGGCACCTTGATGATCATCCCGTCCACCACGGGGTTTAAGTTCATGCTGCTCTCTCTCAGGGCATGGGTGGCCGCCGCCGTGGCCTGGGGGCAGGCGCGAACACAAACACAGAGAAAAACACGATTTGAGCGCCGGTGTGAAGCAGAGCTGCAACTGCAGGTAGGGAGTTAGCTCCAGCTGGCAATCATTAAAGAGCTGTGTGTGTGTGTGTGTGTGTGTGTGTGTGTGTGTGTGTGTGTGTGTGTGTCAGGGGAATCCCACGCAGCGTGGAAGTGCCTCAGGCCACTGTCAGCGCTCGGCCTCGTGGGACAGGTCTACGAGGGGTTGCAGGGCAGAAAGTTGACCCGACAACCCCAAAGAAGAGACTTCTTGTGCTTAAACACATAAACGAGCTCTTCAATTTGTTTATATTCAATTATCAATTTTCATAAAGGTGAAAAATTGAAGCTTTTCGTGTATTTGCAATTTTGAAATCCAGTAAAGTGTAAATGTCAAAACACTTTGTGGTCAGATTTCAGATTTTGTGGATTAATGAACAACCGAGAGGCTCAGAGTGAATAAAATAAAGCTGAATATGGGGATAAAAGGCTGGAAACGCTGTTAAAGTTTATATATTTTATCCTTTACTCTATAGACTTATTGTATGAAGAATAAAACCTTATCAGAAATGTTATTTTCTCCAAATAATGTTGTATTTTTTGCTTTTGGGGCAAAGTTTTCTCATGGGAACTGGTCTGCGCTCATCTGGTGCAGGTTTACTTTTACTCAGTTTTTGCTAACGATTTTGGCCTTTAGCTAAAAGTAATGTTAGTTTGAGCTCAATTCATTTTCAAACACTAGTAAAATATTATACATCTCTCCTGCTTGTTGTTTGTTGACACTGATTCCTTTTTTCTGTTGTTTTTTTCTGAACGGGAGACCGCTGCAGGTGTTCATGTACTCGGTCACTCTGGTTCTGTGATCGGATCCTCACAGAGAGACTCGGTTAATCCTTTTGGACCACGGCAGGTTTAAATTCCTTTCAAGCTGCAGTTCTCTTTGATTCATCAGCTCGGAGATTAAAACACGACAATCAGTCCTGAAACGCTGGGCAGAACGTCCACTTAGGGGCAAATAACTGAAAAATCACTTTTATTTCTAGCAATTAAAACATAAAAAGAGATTTTTTCCTTCTTCTAAATAAGTGGAAAAATATGATGAACAAATTTCAACCCAGTCACTAAACGAATGCAGGTACAGGTTTGGTTTCCAGCTGCAGTGTAATTCCCTCAGCTGACCTTCGGAACGTGTGCTCGAGTTTAATGCAGAGAAATTCAAACCACACAGTTTCCTCTCCTTTTTTCACCCCTCACTATCCTGCTCCCCGAACTCGACAGCTCCTTCCCGACCTTTCCACCCGGGGAAAAATAATGGCAGCGAGATTAAAGGAATTTATTTGTGCACATTAAATAAATTCATGAGGTTTCTTTTCCTTTGTTAAGGATCGTCCAGAGAACAGGCCTCCTGTTGCTCGGGGTGATAGATTCATCCCATACTGATGTTTGATTGTTCTCAGCATCAAATTCATCACCGTTTCCTCTCTCTATGCTACGGAGGCAGCAGCGGTTACAAAAACCTGATTGGAATTTCTTTAGAAATAAAGCCAGCCAGGATCTGGTTAATATGTTGGAAAGGGAGAGAAATTACACTGAAGTTTGACATCAAACGTCCCGGTTCAAAGCGAACAGGCGAGCGGAGGAGAACGTGTGTGAGAGTCTGTGTGTGTGTTTAGAAAGTGGGCATTTAACCCGGTTGGTACACGCTGTGAGCTCGTGTCTTCTCAGGCTGAATTTAATGAATGAATAGAAAACAATAGCCGCGACTCTGCTGTGGTCAGTAATGGATAGACCTCATTATAAGCCGATTAGCTGTCGGTGCTGACGACTCACCTCCGTGTGGGGAACACGGGTCCTGACAGGGTGGTGAGTGTGTGTCTGTCAGAGCGTGTGTGGTCTCAGGAAAAACACTGAGCGGGAATCCTTCAGTCAGATTCAGGTTTAAAAACTGGAGTTGTCTTTTTTATTTACATCCTGGTATTTTATTGTTGTATGTTTCCTCTGGTAACTACTTCCTCTTTAAAACATTAAGGTTAAGATGATTTTTTAAGGGTGTGTTCAGTCTGGTGTTTTGATTTCATTTGTTTTCTGTAAGTTGGAACTACTTTACATGCTTCTGGTTGGTGTCATGAGGTGGAGGGATACGTACAGCGGACAGAAGTTAGAGGTCAATGGAAAACCCAACCCCAAAGTTTTATCCTAAATGTATCCCTTTTGTGAAATAGCTGTACAACAATTGTCCAAGTACATCTCGACTGTCCGATCAGCATTAAATCTATAATATTCTTCAACAATGTGTCGCGCAATTAAAGTGAAAGCTAAACGTCTGAACTTGAACTCTGCAACCAGCTGCAGACACAAAGCAGATCTCTTCTAATCTCTGGATAAATACGCGCAAAGTCGCGTTGAAACGCAAACACAACCGTCAAAACGTCTGCACGCCTCCACGCGCTTCAACAACATCGACAAAGCAAAAGAAGAAGAAATAATAAGAACAAAATAATCCATTTCTTCCTAACCTCGGGGTAAAATGAGGTCATTTCCTATCTGTGACACACGCAGACATAAGCACATACACACTGCTGCTATCTTTCACTGCAGAACAAAGGCCTCCTTGAGTGATCAATCAATTAGCATCTGAGGCACGGGGTAGAGAGAGACCCGGTCAGGTTTCACAGAGTGATGTGGGTTCCAGTTCTGCTCTGGCTCAGTCCTCCTTCTGCGAGGACCATCTATCTGTCTGTGCTTTGGCTTATTTTCACCAAGTTTATTTATTCACTGCTTGTCCGTATGAGGCAAACCGATCCAGGTAGGAAGGAGCCGCGCTGACGTGAGTGTGAGATTGTCTTACTTCAGGGAAGCTGCTCATGTTGACCATAATGAGCTGAGGTGACTTCATGGAGATCTGACCCAGCTGGTTCAGGGGGAACTTCCCGTCCTGAGTCGCCACCACAATGTGATCCAGAGCCCCTGAATAAAATCAGATCACATGAGGTGTTTATTTATTCTTCTGCCTCCACAGAACATTTAACTCTTGTTCACTTTGTAACATCGAGCTCAACGTTAACACTTCAAAACTGCAACAGTGACTGTTTTACAGGCGGCATCTGTTTTTGCTTTCACTTATTTTATATCTGTACTTTTCTTCCTGTTTGAGTTGTTTTTCACAATAAAAGTTGGCATAAACTAAAAAAATGACTTCTAAAGTATGCAGTCTTTAACTTTTATGCTCATTTACTGCAAAAGTTTTAATTAAATCATCATTTACATACTTAATCAGAGTCAGAATTTTATGTAAATCTTTTTAAATGATATTGATTATTAGTTTTTTAATCAATGTAAAGGTTTTCTATCCAGTTCTTGTACCTGACCAGGAGATATTAAGCAGTGTGTCCTTAAAAATGCATAAAGTGGACAAGTAGAGGACAAAATAACAATCAGGCATAAAAATCAACCTCCATCAGATAATCAGTGTCTGGAAGTCGTGTGAAACAGAACCTGAGAGAAACATCATTCAACTGGTCATCTGCAGTTAGTTCTTATATGTTTTCCAGACTCAAATCACAACGTTTTTAGTCATTTTTTGGGCCATTTTCAACATCAAAGAACAAACTTTTCCTGTAAAAGTTGAGGATGAACATTACAGAGAATCATCTATTAAAGAAAGTTGTCAGTTCAACTTTTCTTTGATACAAAGTGAATTTTATTTCATAAAACATTTGTGATTCAGAGTCAGTTTTAAAAAGCAGCAGATTCTTTAGAGTAAATCAACTTGTGAACATTTAAAGCATAAAAAAGCAACAAATTCCATAAGAGCCCGTCAGGATTCACCTTGTTGGGTCTGACCAACTGTGTGACCTCTGGTTCTCTTTCAGCAACAGAACATATAGAACCAAATGTCTTTATATCAGGCCGCCGGCAACAAAGAATCTAACAATCCAATCTAAAGTTGGTGTTGATACAAAACTGGCTCATCCTTTGAGTTTAGCATCTAAACATTCATCTGAAACTGTAAACTGGAGAGAAAAACAGGAGAAAAAACTTTGAAATACCTAAAAAAAACTGTCGCTCAGAAAATCTGGCTTCTCAGGAGCAAAATATCAAGAATCTGGGACGATGCAAGACTTCTGCACAGTACTGCACGCTCAACAGTTCAGTGTCACATTGTTTTATTAGTAGATAGTATCTGGAAAATACTTCTGAAGTTTAGATAAAACAGATGTAATAAAATCTAAAAAGTCTGAACACTATCACATTGTTAAACGCTTCCCTGGTCTTTTGTCTACCATCACTGTCAGCTCCAAAAGTCTGCCAACACAAGCCGACTTGTGTCCCACCCCCTCCTCGTCCTCCATCCATCTCCATCCCTCTCCTCCATCTGGCTAACCTCAGACGCAGTTGTTTCCTTCTTTTCCACCTCTGCCTTACATCATTCCCTCCCTTCTTTTTGCCCCCTGGGGAGCTGCGCTGGTGCTGTGTGTGAAAAAGTGAGGTGAAGGGGAGGTGAGCCAGTGGTGTAATTTTCCCAAAAAGATCAATTTATCATCTGATTTCAAAGACAGAAAACAAAAGACAAAATGATCAGCGTTTCAACGCAGATGTGAAGTCTTAGAAATAAAAGGCTGACCAGATGAACTCTGGCTGAATCACATCGTTTTATTCATCTTTAGCTTTATATTTTTATTCTTCTGGTTGTCTGAGGTCAAAGGTTAAACCCTTATTTGTGACCCGCGACACATCTGTGGTAGTTGAGTCTAACAGATACGCGCAGATCTGAAGGTGCTTCAGTAGAGACGAACGGAAGAGGACGAGCTTGTTAGAAATGTGACTGAACTTTGATAGTAAAAATATTCTCTGGGATGTTTTAGAATAATTACATACAAAAATAAATAAACAAATAAAGAAAATAAAACATTCATGCTCAAGAAAATGTCTGAAGGAAATGATGAGCTTTACACACTATTTTCACGTGTTAAGGTTAAAGATTAAAACAACCTAAATCTAATAAAACTCACCTGAGTGAGGAAAGCATCAGAAACTCAAATCTGTATTTAAAGTATTCACTTTATTTACTTTGTTTTTGTATTTGGATCTATGTGAGGTGGAGTGTTGTCTCACTTGGATTTTTGTAAAGCCTCTATGTGCCATAAAACATGCAACCCAGAATGAGTAAGTTATTTAATGATGAAGGAGGCGGCCATGTTTGAACCTGTGAAGAAGCCCACATGCTTCCCAGTTTCGAGTCTAAGCTGATGACGCTGCTGTCTGCAGATTAAAACCCAAAACGCTGACATGTCCGTTCTTTGTTTACATGGAAACAGATTCCAATCCAAACCTACAGTATGGTAAAAATGTCACTGACCCCCCCCCCCACCCCCCTGGACACAAGTGACTTCTTGTATGTTTGACATGCACAAACACATGCAAACAAGTATGGCTTCATGGCAACACACGGCATCAATACAGTACAATCCATACACACACTCTCCTGTAAGTTTAATAAAAGCCAGATGAGATGCTCATGGAACAAACACACATTCAGCGGTCGGAGACAGACACACACGTTCGAACAGCTGACGTCATCAGATTCCAGCATCTCATCTCTGCTGTCAGCTCCAAGTCCTGCTGCCTCCGTGGATCATCGTGCAGCTGGACGTTGGACAGCAGCGAGGGAGAGACAGACAGGAAGCGCCTGGCTGTCTGAGTCACTTTTGCATTGGATTGTATTTACGTAGAAGAACGTCGCAGTCCGGGTGTCAAATGTGTCACAAGGACTAAAAGTTGTCCAAACAGCTCATAGTAAGACGTTCAGGTCTGTTTTAGACGCTGAAAGATTTAAAAAAATTAAAAAATTGAAGGAAACCTTCAAAACTGTCTAATAACGATCAAAACACACTTAAAGCGCAAACCGGGACACAGAAGACGTAATTATCACTAATTATCTGTCTTTTTGTGCAAAAATCTCTGTGCAGAGACAATTTGAAAGCTGGACAAGAGAACAAAGTAAAGACACGTCCTTTTTAAGTCAGATTCTGGTGGCAGCCTCCTCCTCTGGGAACTTCCATCAAACACTCCACCTCCGACTCCCTGAGCTCTGCTCCTGTTAGAACCCAGAAACTAAAGGTCACGGCCTGGATGTAGTTGGGGAAACAAAGGCCAGAGCGAGGTCAAAGGATCATCACACATGGATCTTCTCACATTTAACCCTCAAGTGTATCGAATGGATAAAAAGGCAGAGAAAGACTAAGTAAAAACAGAAATATTCTTGGAGAAATATTGTTTTGCTGCATTTTAGAAAATCTAATTGGGATCTTCATCAAATTATGTGGATTAATAACCACGAAGATCGGATTCTGCAAAAGAACTAAATGCTTCATCTCATTAATACCAGCTGTGTTTTGCACTTGAATAGGAGAAAGAGACTGAAGGCAGACAGGAAATGCTCGAGCGAGTCGTGAGGCGACTACCTGGTGATGTTCGGAGGCTGAGGTTGCGCGTGAACTCGTCTTTGAGCGCGGTCAGAACGGCGGTCATGTCCTCCTTCACCTCCCCCAGACTGATGATGTCTTCCACCAGAGTTGAATTAATATTCACCTTCGCTGACTGAGTCTTTGCCTTCGCTTGAAGGACAAAACAACACAAAAAGAAATTAGACTCGTAGATATGAGAATCATATTTGTGCCAGTGTAGAAATCAGAGCTGAACTTTCCTCACTCACCTTTTGCCTTCTTGGTGGCGTAGAGCCTGATGCACGACGGCGCAGCAGGAGGGTGTTGAGAGCTGCCGGGACAAAGACGGGGTCTCACGCTGACGCTCGAGGTGACGGCGAGGGGAGACCTGACGTGTCGGACCAGGGACTGACTCAGAAGAGGTCGCAGCAGATTCAAATGATTCAAAGCCATTTCTGTCAACAAGACGCACAGCAGAAACAGCTGACTTGGAATATTAAATAAAATGGAGGTAATGGCGCCGACCTGCCAGCAGGAGGTAGAACGACATCTAACATAACACCATCAACCCTTCTTCACAGAAAACATCTGGATTGTGCAGACAGATGTGATCCTATTTTATAATTTTATGTTATAACTTTTTATTTTTTAAATGATAATATTCTTAATTAATAGAAAAAGTGAAAACTAAAGACCAAAATAAATTATAAGCTAATAAAACAGTTTTTAATTCTCATCTGCATATAAAAATGTATTGAAACAGTTATTACAATATCCTCTGAGTGTATTTTATTATGATTCTTAATATCATTTATAACTTTCTTGCTATTTTTACACCCATTTTGGTTACATTTTATCTGGATGTGTAATTAACTATTGTTTTGGTTACTGTTTTATAATCAATTCCTCCATAATTTTGGTAGTTTAAAGAAAAAAGAAACATGTTTGTAATTTCATGCAACAGTTCCTCAATTCACATTTTAATCAGTCCAATCACTGAACAATAAATCTACAAAGTGGTTAATGATATTTCGTTTGTTTAATTGTGGATTCTTGCAGACTTGCTGAAACTGAAACTATGGGATGTATCGCTCTCTGCTTTCAGAGTATGCACACTCGTTTGGGCATTCCTGTGCAGGAACCTCCCATTCAAACAACATAACAGTCCGACTCCATGCTCTGCCTTTCTATAGAGGAATCACGCCCCGATTCTGCAAACTCGTCTCTGACTGGGAACTTTGCCTCTGACCCTCAGAGTGAGTGTAAAAACAACAACCATCTCTGCAGTATTTAAGCCCACACAGACACAAACACATGCTAAAATCGGTCTGTGGCAGTCGGGAACGGCTTGTGGGGAACGTTTCCCTCACTGGAGTTCTTTATTGTCTGAAGAGAATTATGACTTTTAACTGGGAGGAAGAACCTGCCGCCATTTAAACAGTCCAGCTGCAGAAAAAGTTTTAATATACAGTGTTTGTTTCTCAGCTTGTGCAAAATCCATGCAACTAATACCTGCTGCCAATCCAAGATTTCTTTTTACAGAAATGCAACAAAATCTAGACGCCAGTATTTAGGCTAAACTTTGTCCACAGCTGGGAGCTTTCCAGCCAAGCTGATATGATTCGCCACACTGTGGCGGAGCTGATGGGCAGCAACGTGGGGAGGTGACAGATCTCTTTAGAGAGGAAGTCAAGCAGACAAAGTGAAGCCCAGGTGTTCAGTGGGATACTGTAGTCTCATATCCTGTAGATTTCCCAAACAGCTGCAGACACACCTCTGCTTCTTCCAGCAGCTGGTCAACCCGCATGTTTGCTTTCAAAAGAAACATTGAAGAGTATCTGATAATGTTCTGCAAAGCTCAGCCTCCTCAAACAAACTCTTCACAGCGAAGGGGGGAATTTACAAGTTCAGAAAAATTGCCACGGAAAAAAAAAAAAAAAAAAATCTTGATTTCAACTCTCCAGAGTAACATCCTGTTTTTTTTCCCCTTCATTTTAATTAACAGCTCAAAACATAATTATAGTTGTTACCTTTGAAAAGCATTTCAGGGAGCCTGAACCAAACAACCTTTGAGCTTTATCTTTATGTTTCTAAATAATTCTACACAAACAGAAAAAATCATTACATCAACAAATCTTTTCTGCAAGTGTAGAACATTATAAACACTTGAATTGTAGCTTATTTTTATAGATAGCAACTTGGGAAAACTGTTTAAATTGGATCTTTTTAAACCTTTTTTCCCCATTCCTTCAGTTAAATCAATGATAAACTACCAAAGATAACAGTTTAACAGAAATAAAGTAGTATTCTGTCAACATGAAAACTTTGCAGACAGTAGAAGATTAACTAGATGATGCATTTCTCAGTTTTTACTTTTGTACTTGTCTAAAAAACGTTGATATTTTGTTACTGCCAAGGAAGTTATCTTTCTGCCAGGATTTGTCTGTTAGCAAGATAAAATAGTTCTGGATGGATTTTGATGAAATGTTCAGAAAAGGCCAGAAATGACCCAAAGAATATTTTGGGGGTGATCTGGATCACCTCTGGATCCGGGAATGTTTCATCATTGTGAGATAGAACTGTTTTTAAAATATCTGCATGTAACTCCACAATAAATGGCCCGGGATCTGATTGTTTACATTTTTAACGCTAAAGTACAAGCAATGACTGAAAAAATGAAGGTAAAAATCCAAGAGGGCCATAAAACCCAATAACCAGGTCAAACTGTAGAAATTAAGGTGGTTTAAAACTTTTGCACAGCCGTATAAAATAGACCTAGAACTACAACATGGTCCAGAGCTTTTGAGTAAAAATAGAACAAACGGTAAATGTGAAGACAATACATGTTGTACCAGCTGATAGAGTTTACGTTTATGTCAATTAACAGTGTAAACAAGTGAAGGTCGAAGTAACTCGTGAATGCGATTAAAAACAAATGAAACAAAAACTACAAACCATTTATGTTTATTCATCACATGTTAAATCTGCGTTTATACTTTCACCAAAGCCAACGCGCAGCTCTAAATCACCCCAAAATCACACTTACTTTAATATCTGAGCCGTTTCAGAAGAAGCATGTTAGCTGAGACTGGAAACAGAAGTCATCATCATCGAGCGCAGTGGTTACCAAAAAGTGTGCGTCAAATGTCATACAAGTCACGCTGCGTGGGCGGAGTTACAAGTTACAGATTATAGGGGTCTTAGGAGAAAAAATAGGGACAAGCGGTGCATTAAATCAAGTGCTCTCAACTTGATCCCGCAGGCTGTTAGAAATCTACGACATCAACCTGCGCCTTTGTTGACAGGTGGTAGCAGAAAGCTGAGCTAGCGAAATCCGTCACGTATTAAGGGGGAAATTATTGTTTAAAATGAAAACAGAAACCTTTTGATAAACTTAATCATCCCGTAGTGGGATCAGTCGTAACACTGAGAAGAAGGAAGTTACTGAAGAGGAAGTTTGATTGAAGGTAAAACGGAGCAGCTCGTTGCTACACACCGTCGATGTTCGATGGAAACGGTCTGTTTTTTATAAATAAAAGTCACGCAGCTGCTTTAACTTCTCTCTGACTGCTTTATCCATCCAACAGACTGCTTACTGACTTATAAACACCGAGTTATAAAATGTATTTTATTTATTGAAGGAACTGAGTTCTACTAACAATCTAACATATATATATATATATATTATATTACAAATATAAAATATGCCACTCAAATTATCCTGATCTCACAGAATTATATTTATTCTTTTTAGTTTGTATTTAGACATAAAGCAGTTTACGTTGTTTAAAATGTTCTAATAACAGAAAAATGAACATTTTTGAATTCATGCCATGTATTTTATATACATTAAAAGGTGAACATATGCTTTAAAAGGGGAGGTTCAACCTATTGGATTAAGTTCAGTAGAAAAACAGTTAATATCGAAAATGTTTGTTATTTAAATTAATGTTTACCCTGAACTTAGTGTGAACAAACCTTTAAACAAAAATAAAGGGAATAATACTGTCTCAAATATTAAATAAGGCTCATATAAATGATTTAATTAGATTTGTTTTCACTTTTGATGTTTTTCTGTATGAACTTCTCTTGTTTCCCTGAACACAAGCAGAACTTGTCTCTCATTTTTCACAATGAAGGAATGTCTTGTTTATAAAATAAAAAACCCAGTTTGAAAATAAAAACATCCTTTATTAGACAGAATAGATGGCCACGTTAACGACGAGTAAATAATTAAAAGAAAATCAATTTATTGCACAAAACTGTTGGAGATCTTTATACATTCAAACAGTAATTTAAAACAAATATATCCTAAAAGTTTGCCTTCATGTATTTTGAACTTCTGATTGCTTCTTTACATCTTTACGTACGAGTGATCACAAACTTTAGACAAAATCAATCAGTTCTGCTCTGACATAAATGCTAAATACTATTTTTGGTGCACCCTCTGTAAATAAACTTTGTGTTCCTTCATCCACAGAGTACATATGTCGTCTGCAGCAGAGACTGTGGAAAATGCCTCTATTATTTCAGAGAGCACGGTGCATGATGGGAACCGTTTGTGGATCGGTAACATCGACCCCAAGATCACAGAGTGAGTTTAACTCCACCTCTGTTTCCAGCAAGTTGCTGTTCATCCAAAACGTTTGTAATAAAATATTAAAAACAGGCAGAACGTTTGATGTTGATTTTAGTCGTGACTGAACCAAGTTCCTTTAATTAAATTCATGTTGTAACCCTTTGGCTTTGGTTTGTACTAGCTCGCCTGCTTCTGCCTTCTGCGTGTTGTGTGTGCATGTATGATTAATTAACCGTGTGTACGTGTCGTAGGCTGAGACAGAGCAGACAGGTCTGGCTGTGTGAAAGAAAGGCAGTGAGGCGAGGAGACCTGCTCTGCTAAGGAGCTGCCATCATTCCTTACTCACCTGCCCTGTTTACTCTCTCTGTGTCAACTCAGGGCTGCAAGTGTGTGTGTGTGTGTCCCCGTGTGAGTACGTGTGAACAGGCGTGTTTAAATACATGGTTGAAGTTTGGGTGGCAGCTCATTGGGGAGCAGGCATCCACACACTCAGGCTTCATCACATACAAGCATCTTTCTGCGCTTGTGTGCGTGATTGATAAGAATATTGATGTTGTGATGAAGCGGTGGGTTTTTGGGGAGAGGGGTGTTCTCGTGTGCCTGTGGGGGCTGCTGGAGAATGTACGGGCTGCAGTTCTGGTGGGCGTCTAGACAGGCGTTTCCTTCCCTTTACCCTGCTCTGCTATGCTCTGCTTCTTTTTACAAAGTCCACTATTTCACAGCACAGAGGCAAAAACAAGAGAAATGCACGTGGCCCCTGTTACTGATTGGGAAGATTAATTAGCTCCTGGACAGAAAACGCAGAACTCTCGCTGTTTGTCCCAGTAAAAGTCCAGGCTCAGGATGTGGATCGGAACATTCAATACTCCTCACTGAGACATTAAAGAAATAAATCTGTGCACTTAATAAATAAATCCTGCAATACATATTGATTATATATCTGACCAATCGTGGAGCTCGATACCAGTCATAAAAATTCATCTCAGAAAGGTCTCATAAGCTGATAAGTTTTGAAAGATGGACTTATTTCATTTATTCTGCTGAAAAACTGCAACCTTTTCCCCGTTTCTTCATTAAATGTCCGTTAACAAGGAATTAATTCATGTTAAGGGCAAAAAAAAATTCCTCTTAGCTGAGATGAACATCTCATGCGTTTCTTTGTCCCGCCTTTTTGGGCCACGCCTTACAAAGCAGAGGTTTAACAGGTGTTTCTGCAGTTTTCAGCACATATTTGTGTTTTTCTACTTTTCCTTGCTTGTAGTAATCCATCACCTTCTTCCTCTCTGGACCTGGTGTTACATGTGAGGTGTGGGGTTGGCGTTTGTTCAGAGTTTTATTATTGAATGTAGCTATTTTTTACAAGTTTTATGAACAAGATGTAGAACTATTTACTGAAAGTCTCCATTGCTTCTGTTCTCCGCTGCACTTTTATCCCTCTCACCTTCTTGTTTTTCTCTTTAAGTTTATCTTCCTCCTCTGACACCTTTCACCTTGCTGTCAACATCCCCTTTTTGAACTTTACTCTCCCTTTACTTAGCATTCCCTCCCTTTTCCTCCCCTTCCTCCTCACTTCTCTCCCCCTCTTCCTCCGGTGGTTTTTACAGCCCCCAGGAGGAGCGGACCCATTGTGGTTCAGCTTCTTGCATCCAAAAATGTTCTTGGAGTGTCTGTTGTCCAATCTGTCCCAAAAATACTCTGATGTTGTTGCCTGTAGATAAATCCAACCGCTGTGCAGCTGCTTGTTGTGGTTAGAATGGCTGCAAATGGAAAACTTGTGTCTGCTGAGTGACGGTCTGATATTGCTTTATCAAACTCTGATTAAAACCAGTCACATTTCTGTTTAGTGTTTCATAAAACTCAACGTTAATGTCATAAACTTTAAAAGAGAAGCTTTCGATGGCTGTTTCAGTTGGTGGGTCTGCAGGGTGAGCCGCCTCCACGGGGGAGGCTTTCAGGGTGTTGTCTGGGAAAAGCTGAAATTCTCTCCAGCCCCCAGGGTGTCGTAGAGGGGGGGACATTAGTACAACCTGTCGCTTAAATCCCCCTCCTCAGCATCCAGCATCGAGCGCCCCCCCCCTTGCTCTCTCTCTCTCACACACACACACACAGAGTCATTTTTGTGGTCACATACACAAACCACTTGAGACTTTAAAAATAACAATCGTCTAAACAATAAAAGTCTTCAGCTTTAATTCTCCTTTAACTGGGGTCACTCTGAGGCCTGAACGGTTACACAATATAACAAACCAAAATAAAACACTGTTTCATTTGTAACGTTGTTAAAAAAGATGTTGAGATTGAAACAATAATCGCTGGATAAAATACATTTAAATGTGAAACGTATCCACTGGGTCTGAAGGTAAAAGAATCAGGTGGAAAATAAAACTAAGTACTGAAAAGGGATGAAAAACGTTTGTTTGTTTGTTTGTTTTTTACATGAAATTTGTTTTTTTTTTTTCTTCATGTAAAAACAGTCAAACCTTGTTGCTCTTGTTTAATCCTTTCCTCGGCTATTTGCAGAAACACCGTGACCCTGAACTTATGGCTCTTTTCTATACTGTCAAAGAAACAACATGGTTCCACGAGCAGCCTGTTACACGCACACGGCATAGCTGTTGAGTGACCGCACGTTGTTTTACGTAGTCCGACGGTCCTCAGCAGTCAATGGAGGTTGTTTGTGCAGAACACGGCGCTCTGGGGGGATTTGAGGCTTCCTCTGTTTTATTCCCTCATTGTCCTGCTACTGTATTTCAGCATTGTCTGAATAAAAGATTTACTGTCAGTGGCCGACCACACCAGCTGGCCTGCTGCTAAAAAGGTGTCAACGAGAGAAAGCTGCCGTTCTCATTAACCCGACTCGACAGATTCACAGACTGAACATGGCAGAAACTACTGATCTAATCTGAGGGCCAGTTTCATGAAATAACCCTCATAATATTATCATTTACTGCCTGATTTAAGCTATTTCGACACCTTCTTGTTTCTTTTGAACTCATATTTGTGTGTCTGACATGATCCTTCTCTTGGCAGGTATCACCTGGTGAAGTTGTTGGAAAAGTTTGGCAAAGTTAAACAGTTTGACTTCCTGTTTCATAAGTCTGGACCTTTGGAAGGACAGCCACGCGGGTACTGCTTCGTCAACTTCAGTACCAGAGAAGTACGTTCAATCACAACATGCAGTGCACATAATATAATG
Source organism: Pachypanchax playfairii (assembly GCA_006937955.1). NCBI lineage: Eukaryota > Metazoa > Chordata > Actinopteri > Cyprinodontiformes > Aplocheilidae > Pachypanchax > Pachypanchax playfairii. Next base: position 3,015,828 of record SSNP01000014.1, on the reverse strand, counting down.
ATATTAATGCACAGATTTACAGATAAACTGCAGCGAGTGTTTTCTGTTTTATCGTATTCATATGACATGCACGTTCGGTGCTTGTTACGTGCGCTCTAACAGTCAGCGCCTGTATATTTTATCAAAGACGCTTAATAAAGCATGAAGTCGTTCAACAAACTTTGCGAGACATCAGGACGTCAGTGTGCGTCTGACTGATGTGAAGTGCATTTCTAAAACTTTAAATCGGAGGCTCGGCGGGTTTGTGGGGCGGTATTTGTTTTGGATTGTGTCTGGGGATCACGATAAGCATCAGATTTCACAGCTAGCGTCTATCTGTGGGATATGAAACCCTCCCGACAGGATTATACAGAGGAAGTGAGTGTTTATCTTTCACACTCACACACACTTACATGAAGACACGGTGAGATGAGGACATTTATTATTGTAATTTAGCATGAAAGCCACTTACACGTTTGATTAGACAAAACTATATTTCCCCACAGAGATCCACGTCAGTTCTGGCCCTCTGTGATCAGATTGATGCTTCGCAGTCTATTATCATTTGTTCCATCTCTGAAATGTGACGACTAATGATTTAATGACTCCAGTGCAATCACCAAGTGATATTTAAAGATTTTTCTATTCCTTGTGTTCTTGCTGTGTGTGTGTGTGTGTGTGTGTGGTCGTCTGCAGGAGGCAGAGAGGGCGATCCAGTGTTTAAATGGGAAGTTAGCTTTGTCCAAGAAGCTGGTGGTGCGCTGGGCGCACGCTCAGGTGAGGGTAAGTATCCAACTCTGTGTCTGAACGGCACAAATTTCAGTATCTACACACACGTTCATTCAGTGGGCGGCTGCAGCTGCAGGGTGGGATCATGTCTACACAAATGCAGCTCTTACACACAGTCCCAATCCAAAGTTCAGTCCATCTTCACGTGTTTTTACCTGTTTTCTTTTTTAATGTTACTGCTGCAGTTTCCAGAGCTCCCCGTGCAGCCTGTGTCTTAACAATAGACAGCCCACTGACGAAGGGCGAAGGGATATCCTGCATAGAGACGAATCACGCCCTAGAAACACATACGCACAAAGACATGGTAGAGAGAGGTGAAGGTCAATGCTGCCGCCTCTTAGACAACATGCTGTTAGAGAAATCTGGGGCTTGATTCACAAATCCAGCTGTTGATGTTTTAAAAACAAACATCTTTAGATCTCAGATGGATTAACAGCAAATCATTCAGTCAGATGCAGAAAATTAGTTGTTGCGTCGCAGTTTCTGAGATCATTGTCATGCTTTTAATGTGAAAGGGTTTTATAATGATCTACTTTTTATAAAACTGCATCACAGGACACTGTTGGACACCGTTGTTCTTCCTCATCGCCATCTTCTCCTGTAGCTCCGCCTCCACTCGGCACAAGCAGCTCATTCAGACTCTGTTGACATTTTCAAAATCGAAAGCAGCAAGAGTCGACAAAAACGAAATACTGCAGCGTTTCACATCTTTAACAGAATTCTGACCCGCGTGTATGAAAAGTAGTTTCACTCTGAAGGATTATCGTGTGGGTTTTACCTCCAAATGACCCACAACTACACTAATGATAGTGTTTGGTCAGATACGAAACCACGCAAGTTCCCGTCCTGATGCTCCTTACGTTCAAGTGGACCAGCCTGTCAATCCCCAACTGACAATTTTTACTGTATCATCTACATTCAAGCAGTTTTCCAGCATTTGGATTCAGACTGTGAGGGATGATGAACATTATATCAGACTCATCTCTTATATTGGCAAATAAAAAATCGGACACGCCGTCACATGAGCTTTAGATCGTTAGATGGAAGGGAAGGGTCTCGTTCAGCTCCGATTCTCTGCTACATGCCATTTATGTGTTAAACTGTTCCAGTTCCATCGATGGAAACTTTTTTTTTTTAATTTGTCACGTGATCTTTGTTATATTTTGTTTTTTTTTTGTGTTTGTTTGTTGTCTCCTCAGGTCAGCAGCATTCTGTTTGGCTAGTCAGGGTGTTTGGAAGGTGGTTTTGAAAGGAATGAGTGCAGATGTTGATTGTTGCTCGTCAGCTGGTCCCACTTTGACCCCCCCCCCGATTTTTTAGAGTGTGATCATGAACAAAGATCAACACAACAGATTAAAGACGTTCATATTTGTGAGATTGAGCTTGAACTGACTCCTCTGAGAACTGCTGTCTGTATTTATTATTCAGATCTCTTTTTTTTTTTCGTTTTTCTAACATCTGTTTGTTCAGAAGTGTGAAGAAGACAAATTTTTTTAGATCTTTTTATTGTTTTCTTGCCTCATTATTTCATCTCTTTCCGTCTGTGTTTTCGTTTCCTGCTGTTTGTTATTGGCAGAGGTTTGAAGGTTTCCGTAACGACAAGTCGATGCCTTCGAGCCTGGAGCCGTCATGCAGTGGATCAGCGGAGGCGGGGTCCTTAACGAACAGCCACCTCAGGTTGTCACCGCACACACAAAATCCAAATCAGATTTCTCATTAGTAAACTCAACTTCCATCAGGTGAATTCCAGCTTGAAAAAAAGATTCTTTTTGTTTTATTTCATCCTCTTGAAAACTGACTAGTTCGTACCGAAAATCAGAAAGCAGCATCATCACGTCAGCGTCAGTCTTTGGTTTATAAACCCAGTTTTTACCACATTTCAAAGCATCAGTACAAACGCTTGTAAAGCATTAAAACAACAACATTAACAAGTGACTGACAGCCTTCTGTCTGCATACAGACATATTAAACCATTTAAATCCAATATATGTCTGATTTTTCCTATATTATTTTCTGTTGCAGTGCAGATGCATTTGGACCGTCTTCTAACATCTGTATCATCTAAACAAATCAATTCTGCAGCATTTGTATTTGTGCTGTTTAATAGTCTTTATTTTACCAATTCTTTAAACATCTAAAGGTTCATTATGAATTTATTAATCTATAATAACTGATTAAGTTGAAACTAACTAAAATGTTTTTGGATATTCAGGGACTTTTGTGTAAATCAGCTCAATTTAAGTCATTTTATTATTGTGGCAACATTTTTATTCATATAAACACTTTCTGGTGAAATGGAGCTCAGTTAGAATCAGTCTGTGTGTGATATCATAAATACTTCTTGTTTTCTGATGTCTTCGCTCTTTTCTCTCCTGGTCTTAAGATTTTTCTCAGACACTTTCACTTCTCCACTTCTTTCACGAGCACTACAGTTTCCCCCGTCGTATCCTTGTCTCCCCATCGGCCTCACGGTTAACATCTACCCTCGTTGCTTCCCCCCCTTCCTTCCAGCACGAGTGCTAAGATACGAGCCATCGAGGCCAAGCTCCAGATGATGGAGGAGAATCCAGATGACAGCTTCTCCGGTCCGTCGTATGTTTACAACAAGCCACCTGAGAGGAAGCGCTGGGAGCCGTACTCCAAATCTCACCACAGTAACCAGAGCAGGCCCTTCCGCAGGTTTAGGAGATGACCCATCCTTCCTCCTCCTTAATTCGGAGCCCTTCCTGCCCCCATCAGATGGTCTGAAGGTCTGGATCATACACACCCTGCCTGGTAAAAGGTTTAAAGCAGGTGAACGACAGCGGGACTGTAAAGAGGAAGAACTGCGGGTGTTTTAGTTGCTGCAGTTTCAGGCCTCGCCGTCAGCGGCTTCTCTTGTTCTTGTTCCTTAACTGTGCAGATTGTTTGTGTGAAAGTCACACAGTTACACACCTGAAGAGCTGATCTGGACTGCTGACACAAACTTTTCTTTAGTTCATGTTATTTAATGATGAAATGTGTGATTCTTTGTTTTGTTTTGCTTTGATTTTGTTTTTGACTCGTTACACATTTGAAATAAGACACCACTAACTTCACCATGAAATTCCTTTTTTTTTTTTTTTCTTTAGTTGTTAAATTCAGGTTTTATTAAACTCTCCCTTTTTTACTGACTTCTGGTTTGTGTGTATATTTTCCGTTTTGGTCATAGTCTCACTGCTCATGACTTTTCTTTTAAATTTAAATTTTACCATCTTCATTTTTGTAAGAAATTAATGTTTTTTTGTTCTTGTCAAGAGTAAAAAGTTTTTTGTTTTTTTTTAATAAACACAGATGTCAAACCAGCATCATGTTATTTATACATGTGTCTCTCCAAATTCCTGTCTCACCTTCATTGTTTTTTATTAAGAATTTGAAAAACTAAATAATAGACTGAAAAAACATGTTTTATGTTGCAATTTGATGCTTATTTAAAAATAAATTATAATTCCTTTATACATCTGTAGTAATTTGAAGGTCTAACTGCAAAACCTTAGAGTGAAAGAAATGATTTCATTTTTATTTCTAAATAAATTTCAGTAGCTGCTCATAATATTTAATACTTGACTCCGTTTCAGACATGATGGTTGGAATTTCTTCAACATGACCTTGATTTTTTATTTTTATTAGTTTCTTTGATGAAACTGTTTTATTGCGCGCTCTTCCGAAATCCTCCCGATAAACAAGTTTCCTCATATTAACTTAGTATCGCCATTTATTTGTTTAGAGCTGTAGATTCGCTAAAAACCTCAAACTCTCAGCTGTAAATGATAATACATGTGAAAATTAAAAGTTTGAATCTTATTTAAGGGATTTCGTGACAAGTCGATCTCTGTGGGCGCAAAAAAGATATTTTAGGCCTTTAAAACGGATCAAATCCTTCAGTTAAACTGTTGCCCTATAAATTCTTACATAAATTCACTTTAATTAGGTTTGTTTCTCGGTTACTCAGAAGAAGGTCATTAACATAAAGCAAATGTCAGAAGATAATGAACTAAACAACTACATCTAGATTCTGAGGCTTCACACGTGGCCATGTGATCATATCTGTAATGTTTAACATTTTATTTATATTTCAAAAAAATCGAAAAACCAAAAAAAAGTGTCAGCAATAACTAAAAATAATTTAAAGTTTTAGAATTAGGGTAAATAAAGTTCTTGCGTTATTAATTGGCTTTAATTTTCGGTTAAAGCCCAAAATAAAAAGGAGTTTAAAAGCAGATTTTATTTAGAAGTTAAAGATATCGAAGGCTCAGCAGCAGAACTTGAAAAACTTTCTGTCACAACTATTTCAAACTGCATCCACCCTTTTCCAGCATCTGAAACTGTTTCCTCGCCCCCACCCTTCGACTGTTCTTCCTAACTATAAGGCAGGCCATGCGCGCAAACTTTCACTCCAGCTCTGCAGAGACACTCTAGTTCTGTTGTCGCTTCTGCAGCCCATCAGTCTCTCCTGAAGCGCTGGAGCTGCCAACCCCTCCATTCCATCCACTTCCTGTACTCAGACTTCTGCTCCGAAGTGGAAAAGAGAGGGGGGAGTGTGTCTGAGAGTGTGTGTGGGGGGGAGAAACCTTTCTGGTCTGAGTCGGACTCTCCGAGGAGCAAGAGACTCCTCGACTCTGCAAAAGCACCGAGTCTGTTCTGCAACAGTGTCGCGCGCCGGAGCGTTTAAAGGAGACAAACCACAAGCGGTTCGGATGGTGCGAGACCAGAGTCCGATTCTTCCTCCGATTCGAGGCGCCGGGTTTGGAGACGCTGAACGCTGAGACGCTGCGGAGGTTCATGTACTGGAAAAATGAAGTTTTGTCCCCTCTATCAGAGGGAAATAAGATTCTGTCCGAGGGAATTCCCACAAAGCAGGTACTGACACTTTGGATGACTTCAGGTTTGTGCGCAGACGGTTCAGAATAGGCTCGCGCACAACGCGAGGCCTTTGAGATGTCTTTACTCTCGCGCAGAGATGCAGACACTCGTGAGAAATGACGCGCTGATTCACTGTGATCTGAAATAATTTGGACTTTTTTGCGTTCGGATGATCCTTCAGACCGAACCTTAACCCCCCCCCCCCCAACACCGTTTCTTGTGTATGTATCTTTGTGATGTCACAAGAATCACGGCTTGTGTACGGAGATCAGCTGCTGTGAGGAGGCACGCGCCTCTCTGTTATGAATAGCGTGATTTGCGGTCCGCGAGCCTCTCTCGAGCGCTGCCAATTCGCCTGAAGAGAATTAGATTTTAATTACAGCCATTAAAAATCAAATTTGCAATTCTTTGGGTGACCCGTTGCCTTTCTGTGATTGACAGTTGAAATTGACACTCCGGGTCCCTCTTATCCGCAGCGTTTGCAGCGATTTGTAATTACAGGTAGTTGCCCCCTCCTTCCCACCCACCATCCACTCTGGTGTCCTGGATTGCGTAGAAAATACTATTATTCTCTGAGACACGGGTTAAGGGCAGGGAAAAATCAATCCAAATTGAAATAGCTTCATTAAAATGTGCCTTTTGTTGCGGGGGCCCCGTTTAACGGCTGGAACGCGCGTTTATTGTCGGGACGACTTTATAAAGCTTCCTGCAAATGTCTCCCGAGGAGCTGAACACGAGCTCTGGAGCCCGATGAAGACCTGCTGCTTACTCAACGTTTTCTTGTAGGTGATCTCCACCGAGCACCAGAGCACGCCGGGAGTCGCGCGCGGCGGTGTGGACTCGAAACGCGCACGGATGGTGAGAGCTTTGCCTGTTTGTGATTTTCTGTGCATGGATCGATCAGTTTATTTGGCTGACCGTTTGGCCAGCGCGCACCCATGACATGTGATGTAGGATTTGATCATATTTGAAAACTGTAAATTGAGGCGCGCGCATCACCCTGGTGAAATGGAGACGTCCGCGAGCAGAGGGGGTTTAGTTTGTGCGTCACTGAGCTGTGCTGATGCCCCTTTGCAGTCTCACTCGGACGGAGAGTCCCAGCGGTCCAACATGGAGAGGGAGGACACGCGCTCGTCTCCCAGCACCCCGTCCACCCCTTCCGCGTGCTCACCCACATCCACCACCAGCTCGGTGCCGTCCAATGGGAAGAACCTGTGCGCGAGCTGCGGCCTGGAGATCCTGGACAGATACCTGCTGAAGGTGAGACGCCGAGAGCCTTTTTTTTTTAAATTTATGGGAAGAATCAGAAAGTGATTAGCTGATGAGTCTCTGAGGTCGTATTATTTTCCTCCAAACAACAAAACAAAGAAAGAAGCAGAGATGTGCTCAGTTTTTACAAAGTCTCGTGTGTTTAAAAAGGAAATAAAAAATGAAACTAATTCACTTTTAATGTTTATCAATTACATTAAATTAATTATTCAGTGCAAAAATATAAAAATAAAATTAAAACAAAAATGTGTGACTATAATTTGAAACGTTATATTTTATTGATCCGTGTTTTAATAAACGGGAACACAAAGAACTTCGAAAACAGAGGACTGGAATCATGATGTTTATCTGCAGCCTGCAATCACTGCAGCGTGACACCGCAGACGCAACACGGATGTTTGGTTTTTACCCATTTACAGCTTCACTCGAACACCGTCTCTGTCGCGTGCTCTCGCGTGCTTCCAATTAAAACATTCACGCACGTGTGTGTTTTTTCAGGAAGTGTGAAGATCCTCCGGTCCATTATCGCACAACACTTAGTTCTGCAGCCTGCACGTGAGATAACACAAAGGAAACACGAGAGGAAATGGTGTGACTAATAATTCAAATATTTATGGATAGTATCAGGCAGGAAAACAAAAAGCCTGCATGTGTATATTAAATCAAGTCATTTAGTTAAAAATAAAACAAGCTGAAGGTTTAAATGAAATACTCTGAAACATATTGACACATTTTAACAATGAGTTGTGTTTAAATAAAATAAATTCAGCAACACTTTTTTATTCTGTGATTTATGTATGTACTTTTTCTGTCTTTAAATAAAATATATTTGACCTTCTGGAAATTATTTAACGTATTTTGGAAACGCCAAAAAAAAAAGTTATTTGGCTTCATAATGTTCTGCATCATTAGGGTAATCCAGAGTTCTTCTTCGTATTATTATTAGCCTATTATTATTATTGTTGTTGTTTTTGTTGTTGTTATTAATATTATGTTGTTGTTGATGCAAAAGTTTAATAATTTAGTTATTGTAAAAAAATTAAATAGGTAGCTATGTAATTGTATGTAGATATCATAAAACTACAATTAGCTTAAAGCCCAATTTTCTGACTTTTCCTAGAAATATGAAAAATAACAACAATTAGAGAAACATGAAATCAAGAATAAAAATAAAATTAAAAAAGATGACAGATAAATCTTATCGGATTTGCACATGAACATTTAATGAGCTCAGTTTAACTCTCTCACGACTTTGTGAAATTTGGGAAATTTCCGGAAATTATTAGCTATCCCATTAATTTCTCGTGGGGAATTATTAAATAAATAAAAATCTCGTCAAATTAGATTTTGACTGATGATTAGAAATAACCGAACAGCGCGTGACGGTTTTTAGTCTACATTCTAGACACCGCGCATCCTTAGTGCTTTCTCGATCGTTTTTTTTTTTTTGACTTTGTTGGTGTCTCTTTGCAGGTGAACAACTTGATCTGGCACGTGCGCTGTCTGGAGTGCTCGGTGTGCAGGACGTCATTACGTCAGCACAGCAGCTGCTACATCAAAAACAAGGAGATCTTCTGTAAAATGGATTATTTCAGGTAGGGTAAGTTTATGGTTTTTGAAATACCCCCCCCCCTCTCACACACACGCACACACGCAGTACCCCGCAACCTGTCCTCTCAGATGGATGTGGGCTGCTTCATGTATTTTTGAAAAGGGTTTTTCAAAAGCTGAAAGTGTGTCAAAATAAAAGCCCGAAGAGCTGAAAGATGTGCAGGTTTGTTATGACTATCTGAAACACAAGCTACAATCAGAACCACCTGATTATCCGATTTAAACCGACACGATTCTCTCCGTTTTTCAGGTTTATGGAGGTTTTATTTTTATCTAACTGTATTTTTATCTTCATATTTGGATGTCAAATTTTGAGAGGACCAAACTCGTTTTGCTTACTTGGTTGATTTTATTTGGCTTCTACTAATGAGACGCGTGTAACTTCTGACATGCTTTTAATTTCAAATACTGAAATTTAGGAAGTCAATATTATGTTGAAATAGCACCTAATGCCCCGCTTGCAGCAGTCACCTTTCAAAAGCTCGTGAGAAGAACGAAATTTACTGGAAAAAAATTAATAAACATATATGTGTATGGGTCTATTTAAAATTTTTTCAGAGTAACAGTGATGTGTTTTTATCTGTATCAACATTTTAATTAATCTTTATTTGGGCAACACGAAAGAAAAAGCTATTTTATTTTATTGATTAAAAAAATAATAATTGAAAGACAAGGATCAGTGTGTGTGTGTGTGTGCATGTGCGTGTGTGTGTGGGGGGGGTCCATGTGTGTGCCTGCAACATGTATATGTTCAGTAGCCTACACGAAGTGTGTAGACACACACCCATTTCTATGAGTGTGTGTGTGTGTTAACTTTGGTGTTTGTCTGATTAAAACCTGACACCAGGCCAGTTCTCTGAGGTTTATAATGACCAGCAATTAGTTGTCCTCCACCCCAGATACACAGGCCTCCAGACCAGCAATTAGACCGCCCCGAGAGTCTGGTCAGCATGCTCCTGATGTGAATGTGACTCCTATGCACTCTAAAACTTTAACTCACTTTACTTTGCATTTGATATTAAATATGAAAATGCAAATAGTAATTGTTTGAACACACATTGGCATGTTTTTTATTCCACAACCCCCCCGCCCCCAACACACACACACTCTGAGCTCTGTATTTATAAATGTCTGGCAGCTGCCAATCATTTCCTGCACAAACTGGAGACTTGTGTGTTTGCTTGGCCATATTTTACGAGACTGGTTCTACATTTAAAAGCTCTCTTCATAATCCTCGTCTTCGCCCCCACAACTAAACGCTGGTCTGAGATGGACCGAGATGCAGATTATACTCCAAATCCAAATGACATAGACAAAAATGACAACAGTCCAAACTGACATAGAAAACATCCGCTGTTTAAATTTTTTTGTTCAAACAAAAAAAAAACTCTTGTGTTTTTGTCCATCAGATCTGTGAGATGCAGCAACATGTTGGTAATATTATAAAAGAACCTGTAGGATGTTTCATTTGATTGAGTTATGATAAGACAACTAGTTAAATACCTGTTCTAATGCTTGTTACAGTTTAACTATCAGTGTGTTGGTTTTATTGTGGAGGAAATGTCACTGAGAGGTAATACATAGCATTTTTGCTGAGTGGATAACAAACAATAAATCTGACTAAACATTTTTGCACCAGATCTGTGGGATTCTTGATGCCTGACGACATAATTTAAAGGGGCTGCATTTCCATCAAACAAAACCTTGATAAGTCTGAGCTGATTGAAATTAAAACATTTTTAAATGTTTTTTATCTTTGCAAAAGGATCTGAGATGAGACCTTTAAAAGTTGAATAAAGGATTAACAGTGTTGCAGTAACAGTTAGTCTTGCTTCGGTCTGTAAACTGCATTCTGGGTTTAGGCCAGATTTAAACTGGACTAAACACGGCTGTGAGTCCAGATCCTCTGGGCTGCTTTCAAACCTCTGGAGATCTTTTCTCATCTGTGTCAGCCTCTCATCTGGCTCTGGACTGACAGCTGCCTTAATGGGGCGTAATAGCAGGAAATCAGAGCGGGTTTCCCTGTGTGTTCATGTGTGTGTGTGTGTGCAAGGGTGAAGGTGGGGTGGGTACATCAGTTTTTTGGCTTTGGGCAGAAAGGAGGGGGTGGAAGGGGTGCAGGATAGGGCCCCCAATGTTCCCCTCAAACCAATGTCAGGCTTCAGGGCTTGATCTCACACACACACACACACACATAGACTGATACTTTATCAACCTCTGCCCCCCCAAATTCGACTCACTCTGCAGAAACATCATCCACGTCCGTGAGCTTCGGGCCACACAGGAAGTTACACTGCTGCACTAATCAGGGGCTCCCTGGGACGTCGCGGCTGTAACCAGAGTCCGTGCAGGTACTGAACTTCAGCGGCGAGCTGTTCCCTCATGCAAACGTGCGCGGGCCCCTTTCTGCAAGTGCTCTTGGGTGTTATTTCTGAAATAATTATTATTCATCAACTACCCACCTCTGGTTAACTGATTAGGTCTCTATGGCAACGAAATGGGCACAGATAGAATGGTTCGAGTTTTATTAAGAAGCAAGTGAATTCAAATTATAATAAGACATCTGTCGCACATTTAACGTGTTTAAATAAAAAGTGTTCAGTTACGGCAATGAATTTTTTTATTTATGGGACAAATAGTTAAAATGAGGCCTTTTTACTTTGGAATAATCTGATAAAAGCCACACAAATATGATAAATCTGTATAAATCTGTCAAATGTGGTTCACTTCCTCTTGTTTTCATTTTAGATTCCTCACATAGACCTTGTGCCATAAAACCACACAAAGTAAGAACTCTCTCTGGACAAATCTAACAGAGATTACTGAATTTTCATAGCTCATCAGAAATGATCGTCTTTATAGTTTTTTTTTCAGCAGCAGGTGAATTACTGTTAAAATAAAAGTTAAGGGAAGCAAACAGAGTGAATATTCAGGGTAAAAGAGAGTTTTATAGTGCGAGATGACGTAAAGGGGCTGCGGATTGAAATCAGTCCAACATAAACATCGACGTTTTTTTCTTTTGTGTGCTGAAAAAGTCTGTGGAAGGAGGAGATCAAGATAAAGGAGGTTAAAAGAGGGATGATTTGCAGCTTTTCTGGGTTCTGTCTCGTAACATGGAACTGACAAGCTGTCACGCTGGATTAGCCACAACGTTCTGCAATGTTTTCCTCCTTACTGTAGAAACGGGCTGGAATCCTCCTCCAGAACATTCGCACAGTAAACCACGGGGTCGATTTGTTTCGTTTTTATTGGCTCATGATTTGACCTGGCAGTTTCATCCCACTGTGGCTCATACACATGCATATCAATGTATAGAAATCATTTGACCTGTTTTATTGTCGTTTTGGGTCGAGACTAAGGATCCGACTCAGCTGATCCGTCCTCTGCTGCACTACATGCATTAACATGAAGCTTCCAGCTCTTACACATAAGAAGAGCTTGTGATGTCGGGGTTATAGTATGCTTTCATCCCAGACAGAGTGGACTTGAGTGCACTCATACGCTGCCAAACCCACTCACTTGGATATGCTGCTCTCCGTCTGCCACTGACGTTCCTCACATTTCCACTTCCCTCATTCACTTACCTCCCCCTTGGATGTCTATGTTCCTGCTCCCTCCCTCCTCCACCACCACTTCCACTCACATCTATTTGAATTTGGCTCATGCTCGTGCTTTAACTCTATATGTATGAGTAAGAAATGAGTTGAAATCTGGCTGCAGTGTAAGATGCCTATTTATGCGTCTTCCCCCGACTCTTACAAAATTCTGCCTCCTTCACTGGATTTGGCAGCTGCTGACTCCAACAATTGCTCTTAACCTAATCCTTACCATCTCAGACCCATTTAACTCCATAATGTAAGCTTTAAATTGGTCCTCAGCCGCTTTTATTCTTGTGCAAAATAAAAGAATTTGTATGATATTTTGTTCTTCTCATTGAGACGTTTACTACTTGGCTTCTGCACAGTGTAAGTTGTTACGTACTCAACATTAAAAAGGTCAAATCTTATAATGAATCAGTCCCACAAACACAAAACAGGGACCGTGTTAAACTGGAGCATTTTTCTAGTTTAAATTATTCCACATCTACTAACTCACAGTCTCTTTTCTCACTTGTAAATATTTTAGGGATTGCAACAACATTCATTGGCCTTTAAACACAGTTGTGCGCTAACATTTTCGTCACCCCAACGGGGAGTTGCCTTACAGCATTTGTTGATCTAACAAGTTAATGTTCACTTCCTGACTCACAGTCTTCATCTTTCGGTATTTTGTGGGCTGTTTGTTCATTTTCCCATCATGCCTTTCAGCTCCCTAAACCACCCTAGAACAGTGAAGTTAGTTTACATACAAAACGACCTCACTGTTTCTCTCAGTTACAAACTCTACAATGATGTCAGAGTATTTCCTCATCCTTTACTGTATGTAAAACCAACCAGTTTGTGTGTGTGTGTGTGTGTGTGTGTGTCAGGGTCTTCATGAATCAGTCAGGAAATTGCAGGTGTTGGTTTGTTTGCATTCAAGGCTCAGTTTGCAGCCGCACTCTGGAGTCTTTTCTAAAAGCTCAGTCTTCCTCCAAGGTTTCTTCCTAAAAGGCTTTGATAAATGCCAGAAGTTTCAAAACACACTTGGTAAATTTCATTTCACTGAAAAGATCCTCAGAGGATGTCAGTGCAGATGTTTTCTTATCTATGTGTTAGAGACATGATGGTTCTACTCCAAATGTTGCCTTCAGTCTTCATTTCTCATTCTGTTTTACTTCTTCTTCTCTGTCTGCGCTGCTCTCTTCTTCTCTCCTCCACAGTAGGTTTGGTACTAAGTGTGCCCGCTGTGGACGGCAGATTTATGCCAGCGACTGGGTGCGCCGCGCCAGGGGAAACGCGTACCATTTGGCCTGCTTTGCGTGCTACTCATGTAAAAGGCAGCTGTCCACAGGGGAGGAGTTTGGACTGGTGGAGGAGAAGGTCTTGTGTCGGATCCACTACGACACCATGGTGGAGAACCTGAAACGGGCAGCCGAGAGTGGTGAGTGGCAAAAATCCAGAATTCAAAGTGTGTCCAAAAGATTTGTGAAAGTCAAGAGCTAAAATTCTGCAGAAGAGTCAAAGAAAGTTTCTCAGATTGTCCTGTGAGAATAAATGTAAACGTTGTTCTCTTGAGATCATAAACTCTGTCCCAGAGGAAGTAGTCACATCCGTCATGCCAAAAAAAAAACACAACAAACATTCAAAATTACTGTGAAAATGATTCATTATAAGCAAAAATACGCCCTTGAAATTGTTAAATGTTTTCACGTGAAGTCAAAGATACACATAACAACATTGTCGTCCACGGCTGTGCAGACGCATCTGCAGCTAATGATTATTTTCAGGAGATAAACTGGGTGATTATTTCCTCTGTTCCTCTGAATTTGGGACATTAAAACATCTGAAAACACAGATACTGGAATAATCTGTCAGTTGATTAAAACAATTTCAACCTTTGCATGATGTGAGTCTCCTTACTTCTTTCTCTTATTTTAAATAATGTATTTTATAATGTCCATCATATAAAATGCACAATATCTTCATTGGTATGTTGTGGAGTAAAAGTTAGTATAAAAGTAAATCATCAAACACTGAACAGTAGTAAATGGACCTTGTTGCATTCTGCAGCTGGACTTGTGGTGTCTGTTTTCTAATGTGCATCGAAAATCTTGTGTTTTTAAGGAAATGGAATCACGTTAGAAGGAGCAGTTCCAACAGAACAAGACAGTCAACCCAAACCGGCCAAAAGAGCACGGACATCATTCACTGCAGAGCAGCTACAGGTGAGATGCATCAGGGTAAATGTCCATATTAACAGTAATAACATCAGGAAACTATAAGAAAATTTATCGTTAAGGGTATGAACCCTGCTGCCAACTTTAAAATGGATCCTTCATGCAATTCTGGAATAAATTGATTTCAGCAGCTGCTAATTTTGTGGTAATGTTTTATTTCAATATGCAGATCATGCAGGCGCAGTTCGCTCAGGACAACAATCCAGACGCCCAAACACTACAGAAGCTAGCAGACATGACGGGCCTGAGCAGGAGAGTTATACAGGTCAGTCCACACAGAGTCAAATCTTTTAAGACAAATATGTTGTAAAGAAGAATGACTGATTTATTTAACATTTAATTTTGTATCAGAAGTGTAGCTACATGATGTCTGCATCTTCATAGGTGTGGTTTCAAAACTGCAGAGCAAGACATAAAAAGCACACGCCTCAGCACAGTGGGGCTCCCCAGGGTCATCCTCAGTCCAGGATACCCCCATCGCTGTCTGACGAGCTGCATTACTCCCCCTTTGGAAGTCCTGAGCGAGCGAGCATGATGGCTCTTCACGGCTACATCGACAGTATGTCTGGATTTGATCTGGAGCTGAAACCCTTTCAGACGTTGATGTTGCTTTTTCAAGGACAACATTCTAATTTGTGCTTTTAACTCCTCAGGTCATCCTTTTTCTGTCCTGACCTCTCAGAGTCTCCCTCATCCGGCCATGTCGCTTCCCCAGCTCCCCCTCAGCCGCTAGCTCCTCCCCTCCGGCACCCCTAGGCTGTGGATCTACGCGCCTGACCTGCCATTACTGATGCTTGCTAACCTCATTTAAAGATTGTACAAGAATCAAGATGGAGAAATAACTAATCTGCAGGAGATCTGTGCAGTTGGGAACTGAAAACAAATAGGAAGAAGAAAAACTCGGACACAGATGATGTTTAATTCTTCTGAGGACTGGATTATCCTACCTGCAGCCTGCATGTCACAAACAACCTTCTAGCAGAACCTCACTGTCTGTATGTCTGATGGACACGTCTCATTTCCCTCCACTGTGTTCACACACTGTCAGACATGAGTGGAGTTTTAAATGGATGTAACTGATAAAAGAAGCTGGACTGAAGCTTCTTAAGTGCTGTCAGAATATTGAAGATAAATTTAAAGGAGGATTTTGATTGTGGCCCAATGGGACTGGGTGCACTCAGTAGACCACATTAGAGGTAAGACTCCGCCCTTTTTTCCGCTCTAAGCAACCATGAAGGAAATCTAGATTTAAACACAATACTGTTTATATTTTGCATGAACATTGACTTTATAATATTTAAAGACAAAAAAAGGTTTTCAATTTACTTTTTTGGTAAAATTTCCACAGACATTGGGTGACATTTGATAAACATTTTAAACATTTTGTGCCTTATAAGAAAACAACATTTTTTACACATACAAATTGAAATCCTATAAAAATTGACGAACTTTCAACTTTTCCAACAAAAATTATTAAAAATGCCAGCAAACTTTACTGGACTTAAAAAAAACTAAAGTAAAATGGACAAACAGATTGGACATTTGTATTATTCTTTTAATGAACAAAAGTTACCTGCAAAATCTGACATCTTTTTAAAATTGTGTACTTTATAAATTATACGGTTGCTTTCTTCAGCTTCTGTGTGTATTTTTCCACACAATGAGGGAAATGGAGTTCTGGTACAAGATGGACCCAATAAAACCTTCTGGGCTTGTATATAGTAAAGTGTGTGTGAGTGTGTTTCTATGTGTGTATCAGCAGGGGTAGCGAGTGTGTGTCTGTGTTTTAGTGCCATTGCTTTTTGTGTGAAAACCAGATCAGATTACACCTCAAAGTCCTTGTATTTATTAACATTGTAAATTCCCTGTAAAGCACTTTCCCCCTTTCTGAAATGGTTTTGTCAATAAAAATAAAAAAATAAAAACAAAATAAAAATAAAATAAAAAATAAAAACAAGAAATGAAACAAAAGGTTTATTTGATAGATTGTGAATCATCAATGTTTTGTGTAATAAAATACTTAAAATAGAGTGTGATCTCTTGGTGTGTTTCTTTTTAATCAAAATTTAAAGATAAATCTGCATGAACTTGTTTACTTTTACTGATTCAATGCTGAAAAAAAAATATATTCAAAGTACAAATAAAATAAATGGTTATGAAGTTTAAATGTAGCTGTATTGTTATTATATGAGGAGATGTATAAATATTCAACTCTTAGTTTCTGATCCATGTTATATTGTGTGTGTGTGTGCTGTGTGTCTGCAATTTTTCTGTAAATGTGTGTTTGACATGAAATAGGAAAGTTCATATGAGATTACACGTTTTTATAAAAGAAAAATTACCTTGTTGATCTATTACAAAACTGAAAATTGAACAAAAAAATTGCCCAAACTACATTTTGACCCTGACTGAATAAATAAAAACGACTTTATTCACACTGAATGGAAAATCCAAGACTCTCAGGCTTCTGAAGGAAGCGCACAATTTAAATAAAAACGCAGCCATTATCTTAAAGTAACTATAATTTATGACATCTTTTCTCTCTTTCTTTTACTTGGTAGCAAACTATAAAAATGCACAGTTTAAATCCCCCATTTTTTTTCAGTCAGTGCTCTGATGAGTGGTCGCACCAGCGACCAGATCCCATGCCTTCCGACAAGTCCGGACAATCCACTCCTGCTCTGAATCATCTGTCAAAAAGATTCATGGGAAATGTATCAGTTCCTTTTGAAATCAATGTGTTAAAAGCTGCAGGTTGGATTGTGAAAGACTGAATACTAAAGAGGTTCTTGTCATTTTGATGAAGTCGTTTAAGACTCTTAAATAAAACGTCTAACAATCAGGAGTCTGCGTAATTAAACTGCAGGTTATTTTGTGTGCGAAGGCTGCGAAACTCAAGTGCCATTTAAGTCTCAGATAAATTTTGTCAAAGCAAGATAAGCCTGACAATTAGTAGAAAATAACTTCTCAGAGCCACTTCAGACAACAAATAATAACCCCCAAAATGGACGCCAATCTTTTTCCTTCTATTTTTTTTTTTTTTTAAAGAAACGACCGCCAGAAGAGCTGATAATAAACCAGTTTTTCCTTGTTAGAAACTGAAATGAGGAGCTAATTGCAGGGGAAGTGAGCTTTCTCTGGAGCGCGCGCAGCTGCACGCACTTGAGCCGCTCGCGGGCCTCACCTCCAGGTTCCACAGAGCGCGCGGGGCCCCCATTGTACAGGGGAGCAGCTCTGTGGCTCTCCGACTGATTGTGTGTAATTGCCAGTGATGGGCGTGAACGCCACTAGCCACTTCAAGTCCACCCCCTCCTTCTCCTTTTTGTGTTTCTTTTTCTGTCTGTTTCTACCTGCTCTGATCGGGAGGTCAATTGAACGCGCGATCGGCCACGCGACAGCTGTCACAGTAAAACATCTCCAGTCTTTGTGGCATGACTGAAAATGGGACAGGTAATTATTGGAGGAAATATATTGGTGTGTTGCCGTGAGACTGACCTCAATTAACCTCCGCTCACAACTTAATGATGAGACATTTTCATATTTGCTGCAGTGTCCCTGTTAGATTGTGGTCACGTGTAATTGGGAGTTCATTGAGACCACAGGTGGCTGATTTATTTAGGTTATTAAACAGAGCAAGATATTCATTTTTATTGCAGTAAGCGTATCATATACGTTCATGTTTATCAGAGATAGTACACAGGTAGTACACACAGGTAGTATTTGGGGTGGGTGGAGGGTCTTTGTTCAGAGAACAGCTCCTCTGTTTATCTTGATCCTCAAAATACACTCAGAGGGGTAAGTGTTTCCTTCCAGCCTGCCCGCACACAAAAGTCTGTTTTATTTACCTGTAGTGATTTACACAAGTACAGATGTGATAGTGAAACAGATAGAATTAGGAAGGTTTTAACTCCTGAGGTCATGTGACTCAGATAACGTCTTTATTTGCAAATAGTTTATAGGCACAATATACATTCAGTCCTAAAACTACATCTCCAACACACCAGCTTGCATTTTTTAAAATTCTTTCACAGGGTTCAAAATTACTCCTGTTTATATGATGAAAAATTTGGAGAAAAAGAAGATTTATTGAAAGGGGAGAGTAAGGAATTTTTGTTCCAGTCTCCTGAGTCCCGGGTTGATTTTATCTATCTGTGAAACACCTCGACTCGATGGGGACAAAGGACCCGGGCCATGCTTTGGGCACTAGCTGTGTTTTCCTTGGCAGTGGAATGTTTTCAGTGTCGAGAGCTCTTTCGGTGCACAGTTTCTAAGCTGCTACTCCAGAAACAGGAAAGTGCCGCAAATAGTATATGGCAACCTGCAGGCCAATCTGAAGCTGCCTGTTGCTAAGAGAGAATACAGTAAACACAACTCATTGGTGGCGCGTTTGTTTTTTGAAATAACAGAGCGCGTTCAATCAGTCGGCGGAGACGTATTTAATTGTGCAGATGTGACCTCTGCATCTCTCCTCATTCTTTTTAATGACACTTCCAAAATCTGAAGCAACAATTTTAATCAGCTGCAACAATTTCAAATTCTGTTTCACAAGAAAGCATATATATATATATATATATATATATATATATATATATATATATATATATATATATATATATATATATATATATATATATATATAAGACTTTTAACCTGACTTTTTTATTTAAAATGTTTAGTTAGTTGTTTGTTCTTTGAATAAAAAGTAATTATTCCCTGATGTTGTGATGTGTGGGATGTTATTAAGCTCATGCAGGTGTTGATGACAAGGTTCGACTTCTATTCCCTAAATAATCTACAACCTCATGGGAATTCTTTGCCACTGACTCTATTGTTTTACTACTTGGCGCCATTTCAACATGGATTGTTTGTCCAAGTTAACATCAGTAACCAAAGATGGCTTCGGCCAGTAAAAGATGTTTAGTCTTATATTTCCTTGCAAAAACACGTCGCCCAGTTCAAGGGGTTGAAAGGTAAGTCATTTATGCTTAAAACAACACGTGCATCTTTTTTTTTTTCCTCTTTTGAGATCGTAAGTTTTCACTAGCTCAGTTTCCATCGTCGCACTGCAGCAGCTGGGATCTCCTTCCTCTTTCTTGCTGCAGCGAGCGTTCCCCGCTGGGAGGGTGGGTCTTCCCTGTGTCCCATCGTCTCTGCAGTCCTCATCCTGGACGGAAGCCACCAAGCAATAAATCCAGTCTTCACACCCACTCTGACAAATATGTCTTCACCTCCCAGGGTTGAAAAATAAATCCATACAGGATACAGGAGCATTCTTCTTAAGAATTGTGTGTCAACACAAAAGGGAGAGAACAGACAGGCATAAACAGTGTTCATGATACAGTGTGTAGCTCTGGCTAGAAAACAGACAGACACTATATTAATTTACAGCTGCTGTTTTTACTTTCTTTTGAGCAATTAAAACAGATATTTGTTTCTCTTTGATCAACAACATAAACATTTTTCATTTCTGTTTTTTCATGTATTTATGTGATAACTATCAGAGCAACAGTCACGTGAAGAAAACAAATAAAAACCACGTTTTTGTTCATATGCTTGAAAACAAAAAGGTGATCAGACTTTTGCAGTGGCTGGACCAACTCTTTTTTTTTTAGAAGGCAGAAATTTACTCTGGAATAGTTTGACAAGATGTTAGTTCGACTCCTCCATGAGAATTTCACACTGACTCTGCAAGTCTGGATCATTCTGACTGCTGCAGGTAAGATACTAAAGGTTGATAACTACTCCACAGAACCCCACTTCAGAAATCCAAATAGAAAACTCTGAGGTGATGCCTCAGTAAAGCCGCCCCTTCTACGGCTATGACATCAGCACCACCTAACATTCCCTGTAACAGGTAACAGCAGGGGAGAGCCGATGAACAAACCTTGACAGAATCAGGGTACTTTTATCTGGACACCTGACAGACTGCATTCATTTCAAATGCTGGAAAATGATTCAGAGGTAAAACATGGTTTTAATTCTTCACTTTTTATATATAAAAAGCCCATAAAAGCATATCTGTCAGACAGCATTAGAAAGAAATCTCCGATCAGATAATACAGCAATCCATTTAACAGAACTCCATCAGTTTATTTGGACCAAAACATTCCCATATCCTGGAAGCTTTTAGAGTTTGGAGTATTGAAATTGGACACACACAACATGTCCTGCCTGATCCACACTCAGCATGACGGTCATAGACCTGAATGACCTTTTCCTCCGTGAATAATTCGAGATTTTTATACATGTAAAGTCATAAAGAAAGTTTGCTAAAGCAACTTTATGTTACTGACAGGTAAAAAGAAAACTAAATGGAATAACTGGAATGTTACTGTAATTATCATTGTTTCATGTTACATTCCTTTCTGGAAACAAATGGTCACCAAACAAATACGTTTGACATTCAGCGATCAATTACTGAGATGCTTCATTCCACATAAAAGTTTATGTACATAATTTGAAATGGAAATCTGTCTTTGCTCCTGACTTTCATCTCTACTAATTTATCTTGGCATGACATGCATCCATGACTGGATGTCATTAACACTCAGAGCCAATTTGGCATCAAGTTAGTGGAAAAAAAACCCCAAAATGCATAAACTGAAAGGTTTAGTTTACAAAGCGTGTGAGAATATTAATGAAGAATTAATTTTATTTTTTTTTGGCAACGCCATCTTTGTTCTGCAAAAGGACAATATAAGTGATTAAACTTCATATTTTTAGCTCACCTGCATTCCGGAGGAATCTGCCAGAGTAGGAAGTGACGATTCTGGTAGTGGGATCATAAAAACCGTCTTCACAATCGTAACATCCGTCAGGAATGGTTCGAGGAGGATGCTGATTAGTTATCTGGAGTTCACCTGTATAAACAAAATATTGTTTTCACTGGATTTGTTAGAACTACAGCTCCTGACTCATAAAGTGGTATTTTAAGAATGCTATTAAGAAAACACACAACTCAATGGATAAAAACAGTGTTTATCATTGAGAATAGCAGATGATTTATGAGATTTCATGATCCATAATGAACAGGGACGACCACAGGTTAAGGAATCAGAAGTAAACAAAAATCAGAAAACTTTATTAGCAAACTAAAATGATAACAGAAACATATTTTCCAGGTCAACCAGACTAACGTGAGAGCTGAAGACGGAGCAGATCTGACATAGAACACAATAAACCAAGAAACTTTTATACTGAGGAGAGTGATTACTATCAGTCGATGTGTTGATTAGTAACAGTGAACAGGTGTGCAGAACAAGTGGCGAAACACTAAGAGAAGAAAAGAACAACCTCTAAAACAGGAAGTGAGGCAGATAATTTGATATAACAGAAGTCAAACCAAAAACCTAGAACAATCC
Source organism: Pachypanchax playfairii (assembly GCA_006937955.1). Taxonomy (NCBI): domain Eukaryota; kingdom Metazoa; phylum Chordata; class Actinopteri; order Cyprinodontiformes; family Aplocheilidae; genus Pachypanchax; species Pachypanchax playfairii. The sequence goes on along the minus strand of SSNP01000014.1, from coordinate 2,994,120 downwards.
AGACAAGCTAAACCAAACAAAACTAAACCTACTGTAACAAAAAAAAAACTGATTTTTTTGTTTCTGTATTTCATCAGTTGTATTTTTTTTTATAAATATTATGATGCTTTAGAGTTTTTATACGTTTGCATTTGTTTTGCAGACGATCTTCACTGCTCTTGCTTAGTTGTTTCAGTGTTTTATAACTGTGTTCTTATTAAATGATGGGTGTTTGGATACTGAAAAATGGACTGTAACTAAATAAATACAACCTGGAGGTTTGAGCCCGTTACGCCGCTCGCTGTGGAAACGCCTGTCGTAACCGTCACAGTAGTCCCAGTTCTTTTCCTGATACTGAAGACCATCAGCAAAAGTTAACGACCCCTTTAGAAAAGAACAATAAAAAGGACAGTTAATATTATTATTCAATCAACTCAGGCTTATCAAAAATTCTTTATGCTTAGATACAAAAAAAAAGATTTTTGTCTGATAAAATCGCGAGGGTTCAGACCACCATGTTGACAGTTTTTTATAGAAGACTTTCTGACAGAAACTAGTTCCAGCACATGCTGTTGTATGGAAGGTCTGGGGGTTATCCTGCATACCTCACACAGTTTCTGCAGAGATAAGTTGCTGCTGAGGTTTTCAAATGTCAGCTTTCAGTGCTTTAAGTGCCACAAAAGAATTTATATTTCCCTTCATTGTCTTTGCTTAGAGACCAAACTCAAAGACATGGACATCGCAAAACCTCAGCTGACCAAAACTATATGCGAAGTGATACAGAGGGAAATATGTCTGAATCAGATGATGGACTCAGTGTCTGTATTTGATAAATAAAAACAATAACTTCAGTACACCTTAACTACAGTCATTAAACTCTGTCCAAGGGTTAAAAGGACTAATAAAAATAGGCTAAATTTTTAAAAAGTTTGAGTAGATGAACTTAAATTCTCAATTCTTGACTTTTTAAGAAGCTCTAAGTTGACAGGAATCCCTCAGAGTTAAAAGTGAGAGATTGGTTGGAGAGTTATAGATTGTATTAAATCAATGTGGGTTTTTGTGGACTGGCATAGAAAGCAGGTGCAGGTTATATCTGAGCCAAGGTTTGTCATGGGTCAGAGCTGCTATCATTTCAAATGAAGCGTAGCTGCAATGACGATCAAAAGTGGAGTGATTGCTATTGTTGCAAAAGCTCATGAAAGATCAGGTCAGAGCAAAAGAGACTAAAGCCTCTGCATGATAAAATGGGACAAACATAATTACCCCAACAATAATTGTGAGTGATTGCTAAAAGGGAACAGATGTAATGTGAAACCCACAGTCATGCATGTAGCTCATGTAAACAACTGGACATGCATGCATAAAAACACACACACATACAAACTGCTCACCTGTTTAGCTATTCCATTTTCCCAGGTGCATTCATATTTACTTCCACTTGGAAAGATTAGTACTCCTTTGCCATGAAACATGCCATCCTTCATCTGTCCCACATACCTAGTGCCATTTGGAAAGGTGTACTCACCTTCTCCATCCATTCTGAGGGTATAAACAGAAAGAACAGGCATCTTTGTCTATGTTTGACTGAAATAAAATGAAATTGGTTGAGTAAAACCTCTGTTATGGATAAGAAATAAATACTACTAAGCTTTTACCTTCCATTCTTTGTGGTTCCTTTGTAACTGCTTCCAGTGAAATCCATCAGTTCAATTAATCACTGTTTTTTATATGTCTTCTTAAGAAATCTACACACCAAAAACGAAACGAGGCAGAACAAGGTTAGGCGTACTGTTACCATGACAACACGACAAAGCACACTAAAATGTAGAATTATTAAAAGTAAATGCTATTTGGCAAATATTTATCATTATAAATCCGTAATCAAATTCTGAAAAAAGAAATAGCTAAATATATATAAATATATATATTTTTTAGACGCAACCCATTGCGTCATCAGAACGCGCCTCCCAATTGTCAGCAGCAGACGAAACAAACTGACCTTCTCCGCGGCCTCAGAGCCTCGTCGCTCTTCCACAGCTAGACGAGGAAAACTTTGAGTGATTTTCGGCTGCTGTATTTAGTTTTCTTTGCTTGTTTTGAGTGTACAAGCACGAAGCCATGCCCACGCAGGAAATCCCCTCTCTGGATGAGCTGAAGGTGGACGAGGTGAGTTGGAAGCTTACTAGCATAGAAGCTAACCGACTAGCTGCTTGTCGACCTGCACGAATGTACCACAGGGTTGAAAGTCAGTCGTTTCTACTAGAGACATAAAATATCCGCCTGTAAGTTTACATGGCTGTGGTGAAATTCCTGCTCTTTAACTTTTTAGCGGTGACTTTGTCTCGCAGTGTTTCTGTACAAACTTTCGGAAACATCCCTAACTTCACAGTAAACTCCTTCAAACATCGTAACAGTTGCTACAAAGGTGTCAGATGGTCGCTGTTAGCAGCTTTACTATTAACAATAATAACGTTGTAAACAGATTTGTTGGAGCAGCAATCTGTTTTTCTGTTTGTGTGCAAGTTTGATTTTTGTCTTTGTACTTCGGTAGTGTTTTATAACATACGAGCAGTTTTATAAATCTTATAATGCACAAATAACATGCTTGAATGTGTGAAACGTAGCTGTCAAGAGCAGCGAGTTCATCGTTGAAGAAATTAATTGAAACATTTATGCGATTTTCTAACTGAATAAAGAAATAAATCCGATCTTTAAAAACAGAAATATGATTCTCGACTATACAGAAGTGTGCGACAAATGTAATGTGAACATAAAATCCTCGTCAAATAATTCAATAGAGTTTAGAAAACACTCTAAACATCTAATGTAACATCTGTAAAGGTCGTTAAAATGCTCCAAAACCAAAAAAGATGAGATTCATTAAAAATATTAATCCGAAGAAACAAAATGGAATAATTTGATTTCAAAACATGAGGACAATGAAACGTTTACTGTCATCAGTAAGATTGTTGCTTATACTTTAATATATAGAACATATTCTTTTGCTACATCAGTGATATATGTTTGTCTTTCTTTGTTCAGATTAAAGTCTCGTCTGCAGTGCTGAAGGCTTCTGCCCACCATTTTGGCTCCCAGTGTGACAAACCTAACAAGGAGTTTATGCTCTGTCGCTGGGAGGAGAAGGACCCAAGGAAGTGTCTAGAGGAAGGGAGGAAGGTTAATGAGTGTGCACTTAACTTCTTCAGGTAAGTTTTTCGTATTTTTGATGTCAAATAAAATCTGTCAGGAAAAGTTTTTGTGTTTTTCTATTATTATTTTCTTTCACGTTTCAGTTAAATGAATCAACATATAGGAAAGAGTGTTTAGACAGAATAAACTGCTGTATTTTTAAAGCCGTATTCTCACCGACAGCGTAGATGTCATCGTGATATCCGTCAGACTGCTGAGTCCACTGGGCAGAATAATGACATTTTCAGATCTGGAGGTTTTCTGCGCTGGTATCATCTGTAAAGCTTCTTGTGTTGAGAGTGATTGAAGATGTGGCTGAACAGTGGAGCCAGCAGAGCACGGAGTCCATTTGAAACTCGGGTCAGAAGAGGTTCACAGTCAGAACTTTGTGTGTTTATTACTCAGTGACGGACGTGTGGGAAGAAAATGTGGTCTGATGTTGCAGATGCTGCTGCCGGATTGTCGTTTTTCCAGCGCTCAAAAGTTCTTAAGTGCTCTCAGAAGATTTGAGGAGTTTCATGTTCTGTGTCTTGTTCTATAATTTAGTTTTCCAGTTTGTCTTGTTAAAATAATAATGAAAACATCCTGGATACGTAGGACAACTTACCAAAAACTAGAGCTGTGTGCCAAAATGACGATAAGACAGTAGATTAACATAAAAACATGGATCAGTTTGAAACGTCCTGTTTTATTTATTACCAAATAATTTACTCGACCCTCAGTGTGTATTAAAATGTGTTTTTATGTCTTCGTCTCACACATTTCTGTCTTCTTCGGTAGCATGACATGTTTAATCGAGATGTCTGTCTTCACTCTGCCTTTCAGACAAATCAAAGGAAACTGTGCCGAGTCCTTCACAGAATACTGGACCTGTCTAGATTATTACAACTTGACAGAACTACGTCACTGCCGCAAACAGCAGCACACTTTTGACAACTGCGTCCTTGATAAGCTGGGCTGGGAGAGACCCGATCTGGGAGAGCTATCGAAGGTGAGACTTGTGACGACACGAGAGCATTTCGACTGATCTCAACAGCTTATTAGGCATTTAATGCAGAGTTTAAAAAAAACAAACAAAACTTGTGGACCTGTTATTATGATTTTGAATCATTTTTCTGGTCTCTTGTCTGGTCTCAGATTGAGTTGCTGTTCAACCAGTTAAATTCTAAACACAGTGAAGTGAATGAGTCGTTTTGAAGGTTGATGATTGTGAAACATGTCCAACACCGTCTTCCTGGTTGCTAAGAAATATGACGTTTTAAGACGATGACAGGAAACTGAATGAATTAACGCTGCAGCGTCTTCTGACTTGATCTAAAGTAACCGCAAGACCACAAATCACCCTCACACTGATGTAAAGCACTGAAATGTTTCTCTCAGCAATAGACGTCTTAAAAAAGGCTTAAAGTATCAATAGTGTCAGTGTTCACAAGAGAAAAATAAATAGATTCCATTCTGCTGCCCGTATCTCTGCAGGACATATTAGCTCATTGTAATGACATAAGTCTGAGAACTCTTCTTTCCTTTCATCTAGGTGACTAAAGTGTCGACCTCGCGGCCCCTCCCAGAGAACCCCTACCATTCTAGACCTCGTCCGGAGCCCAACCCGGTCATCGAGGGCAAACTGGAGCCTGCTAAACATGGCAGCAAGTTATTTTTCTGGAGCTGGTGAAGCAGCTTCAGTGGGGATAAAAGAAAGAAATCAGACACCCTCCAAAGTCCTGAGTTCTGTCCAAAATCAACAAGGAATCAACGTCTCAGCATCGATACAAAAGTGACGTCAAGGTTTTGAATCTCAGCTGTGATGTTGGTTTCATCCTTTCTCTGTGGATTTGTTTGGATTTGGACAGAACTGGTGACGTGATCAGCTGTACCTCCAACGTTTCAGAGTTTGAGAAAAGAACGGACGGATGATTGTGAGCGTAAAATCCAGCTTTCTTGACCACTTCTGTAAATGTCATAAGTAAACAGAAACAACACGCTGTAATTGTTGTCAAATATTAAAGATTTAAATTATAAAACTCGAATTAGATGTTTTTTTTTTTAAATGACTCAGTTTCCATGAAGCTGTCTCTAACCGTCGGGGTTTTGAAGTCGTGTTCGCCGGTCTGGGATTTCTCAGTCTGTCCTGTCAGAAAGATGCAAGCTGAAGTTAAAGGTCAAGGCTCAAGGTCAGTACCTGCAGCCAGCGAGAGCTGCTTCTGCTTCCTCCCTTTCTCTCAGCTTACTTCCTGTCTCTGACCTGGGGGTGTGTGTGCAGATTCACACTGATGTGAAGTGTTACGGCGGCCGGCACGTGTGCACAAACACGCTTTCGTGACCTTGGATCTGAAAGACACACTGGCCTGTGGAACATGGAGGACGGTGCCAATGCACACGCGTGTACTCACGTATCACAGGGACTCTTGTCTTACACCAGAGATGATCCGCAGTGTTACGAGACAGAGCTGCTGAAAACAGACGAGATGATTTGAGAAAAAAAATAAAAAATCTTGGCTCGGTCTGAAAGTTTAACAGCAATCTTTTGATTTTACATGTAAACCCACATGCTTGATCTGTTTTTGCTTAGTCTAGATGTAGTGCTGATAAAATCCCTCCTGCTCATTCTCAACATTTTTCCCACAAGTTTTCTTTCATCGTACACGCTGCAGGTTCGGCGGAGCAGAGTCGCTACTGATTTCCCAAAACAGCCATGTGTTTATAAGGCAGTGGGTGCACTTCTGTTTCTCCAGGACGTCACTGACAGTAGTTTCAGAAATCCCCTGACAAGGTGTGGTCAGAAACTGCAGCCCGCACAGGAAATGTCTGACAGAGCCTCTGCTGACCTGGACGGAGGGACAAAGGAGGGAAGACGGAGACACAGAGGGAAGAAGGTGCACATAGATGGAAGCATTAAGGTGAAGATGGTGTGAGGCAGCCAGGAGGTGGCAACTGAGGAAAAAGGGAAGTAGGAGAAAAAAAAATGTTGGAGAATTAAGGGAACCACTAGAGGGAGAGGTGAAAGGTGAGATCCAGATGAACGGATCGAGAAGGGAGTTGGTGCTGGGGCTGTTCAGTGGCTGGCAGTGAGGCCCTGGGGCTCGTGGCAGAGCCGTCTCCATGCGACTTGCAGGAAGCAAAGGGTCATCAGGCTCTGACACAGCACCACCACAGGAAAGGGGCTCTGGCACAGGAAAGAAATACAATACAAGGCTTTTATAAAACTACAGCCCGCCTGGGAGACGCAAAAAAACTCCAACAGCATGCTCATAACACATGAAGTAACTGATAGAAGATATAAAGTAAAAAGTCAATAAAACGTCTTTATTTTTTTGTTTCCCATTTGTTTATTGCACTTTAAATGTTTCACTTATGTGTCTACACCACCGTCTTGAAATGTTCACTGAGACATCTGTGGCAACAGCGTCATTAAGAGCCCGCTGACATGTGGGCGCACTTCACCGGACAAACTTCCCAAAATGCACCATGATTTGTTTACGTTGGAGCTCCTTCTTTGCCGTTGGGCTCTGATCTTTTAGACGGTACACGTCGTCGAGTGTTGCTTTCATGTGTCCCGTAATCCCCCTCATGCTGCTCGAGTTGGCTTTGAACCACCATGCAGGTTGCAGCGTAAAACATGAGCCAACCAGGATGTAAGTACCACCACTACATCCACAACCAGCAGCACTCATGGGGATTATTAATCTGAGAGCTTCAAAAGATTAAGCTTTTTAGGAAACACTCACATAAATGTGCATGTGCACGCTGACTGAGTTTTGCTTTGATGTTTTCTAAGATGAGCTGCAGGTATCTTCACATGAAACAGATGATCTCCACAATAAATCTCGTCAGGTCTGATACTGATAACAGTAACCGATCGGCTCATTTCAGGGGAAGAATTTTCCCCAAAAAAACTACTTTTAACTTTTGATGGTCTTCCATCATTTTCAAGACTCTTTTAATTCATTGAAGACAATTTTCTGGGGCATCCTGGATAAATCAGCAGTTGTTAAAGTAAAAAAATACTGCAGATGCGTTCTTTATTCACTGAGGAATGATTTGAAATTATAGTAATCCCATTAAATCCCCTGTCAGATACACAGGCTTTCACATTGTGGAGAACAGCTGGTCCTGGAAGGGTTACAATGGAACAATTCCACCTGGAATTCTTGAGAGAAGCTGTAATCACATCATCTGAAACTCCTGGTAGTTTTTTTTCATTGTTTCTTTTTTTTCTTTTCAATAACTTTTGCACTCTAACAACAACATTTATGGAGATTCAGAAGCACTTATGTGATTTTGTCTTGAATGTTTTATTCTGTTAAACCTTTCAGCACATTTTGGGTGATTTAACGTGACTTTTTTTAAATGTAAAGCTCCTGTTTACTTAATGAAATGGTGTCAGATCTCTTATTTTAAAGTTATGCATCGGTTTGTTTGTTTATAGCAAAACTGAATTAAATAAATGCGACATGTATTTGAGGAGGATGGATTGTACCATGCTGAGTCACAGGGGTGGCTTCCAAAAATTAAGAGCAACTGATATAAGTTTTCTTTTGTATCCTCTGCAATCAGGATGTTGAACTCGGAGTTGTGAAATATTTTGATGTGGCCCCTAGATTAGATTATATCAACAGTCTTAGGTGTCTATTATTTATTAGATTTTGTATTCTTAAATGTTATTCTTTTATTCTTATGTTCCAATGTGAGAAAAGTGTTTTTGAGTGTTGCGAGAATGTGTTTTTATGTTTTTATTATTTATCTATTTATTATTATGCTTTTATACTATTACTACTACTGCAAACAAATTTTTCCTTTGGGACAATAAAGTTGAATTGAATTGAATTGGCATGAGTGGGTGGGTCCATCTCTAGATGGGAGGCGGAGCTACACTCTGAACAGGTCGCCACTGAGGGCTTATTTAGAGTCACCAATTAACCCAACATGCATGTTTTAGGTCTGTGGGAGGAAACAGGAGAAAACATGCTTGCACATGGACGACCTCATGGTAAAAGGTCGAGTTTCAAACCAGGTCCTTCTTATTGAAACGCAAACAGAACTTGCAGAAACCAGAAATAAAAAAAACTCACACAGCAAGTCCTCTCACTCCAAACCAGGACGGTGACAGAGTGATGACCATGACTTGTGTTTTGCATTCCGACACGCATCACAGGCGCTCGTTCATGCTGCAGTTGTGCTTCTGAAAGAAACGACGTTCAGCAAACCTTTACGTCCGTGTGAAGGTGTTTGTTTACTGAAGACAAGACGGAGCAGGAGTTCCTTTGCTTCACGGCCCACTAATGAGGTTCAGTGACGCATCTGAATGCAGATAAATGCTTATGAACACACACACACAAAAAAAAGGGGACAAGCACGCACATTAATAGCAGCAACAAATATCTTTCATGATTAAATCCACACAACACAGCCAAATTTAAAAGTTTATGCTGACTGCAAACTTTTAAAATGACTCTGCCAAGAGGGATTTACTGAAGGCTTGACTCTGTTTATTCCACTTGTTTAAAAATAAAACTGCGACCATTTCTTTTCCCTACGTGTTTATTCTGCGGTATCTGAGCAAATGGACTAATGTAGTATGTGATGAAAAGAGATGTCAAAATGACAGCACAGCCTGTTGTCACACAGCTTAACACTCAAGAAGCTGCGGTTGGTAAGTCATCTATGACACTGTTTATTTTTCTGCAGGTGTGTGTGTGTGTGATGAACAGAAAGCGTGTGCAGCTTCATATGTTAGTTCACATGCACATGTATGTGCTGTAAAGTTTAAATGTGTGTTTATCTTGGCTGGATCCCAAACCTTCATCACTTCTCTGCTGATAGCTCCATTCCTCCATCCTTCTGTCCCTCCGGCTATTTACAAGTCCACCGCAGACTGCCTCTCCCTGCATGCCAACATCTTTGACTTTTTCCCTTTTTCATTGTCTCCAAAAAAAAAAAAAAAAGAAAACCCTTCCCTGCTTCGCTCCTCTTCCTCTCAGCCAAACATTAAATCACTACAAAGTGTAAATTCACATCCAGCCTTGACTCATTCTTTCCTTTTTGTCTTTTTTTTTGTTTATAAGCAAATTGTCCCTTGCTGTTGTCCACATGGAGTTTGCATAAAGTTTTTTGGGAGCTACGGTTTCCTCTTACAGTCCAAAAACATGTACGTCAGATGACATTTTGCCACTTGAGGCTCCAAATCTGAAGGATCACGTGTAAATAACTCTGAACAACAGCACAGTTGTTGTTTTGGATTTAGCTTATATAGGATTTTTTTTTTCCAGATTTGTGCTTAAAAATCGGAATCTGCTTAAAGACGAAAGCAAACTTTATGTTGAAAGTTATAAATATCCCAATTAAACTTCGACTTGCATCCATTTTTTGAACAAACGTAAACAACAAAATTGTTGAGGTCTTTAGATTTTATATTTGTTCCTGCAAGTTTTGATTGAAAACATTTATATGCTTTTCTTTCTGTATTCATAAAAAATGTAGAAAAAAAGCAGTTCATCTTCATCTATCTTAACAAATTTGATGCTTGTTTTATTTTCTCTTCTGTTTTTATTGATTTTTTTTTTTTAATTTTTCAATTTGGGGTTAAATTGCACGAGTTTTGAACTTTCCTTTCTCCAGATTTTCATCCTGGCAGCTGTAATTCTCCAAATGACAACATGGGCTGGAACCACCTTGGAGGTACTTCCCCCTTGTTTTCTGACAGTATCACAGCATCAAAGTGACCACATCGGGATGTGTGCTCACAGAGATACACATCAGCTGACATGCTGCAGTTCAAATCCCACTCCTTGTCTCATTCTCATGGAGTTCCCTGGGAAGTTGCTCTTATTATGTTGTGCTTGTGGTTTCTACAAGGTATACTGCAGCATTTTTCCACAGTGTGTTCATCTAAACAGAGCTGGTTGAAAAGGACGCACAGCGGCTCGGGCTGCACGCCTCCTTTGGGTGGTTCCTCTGTGACACAGGGCTCAGAAAGTTTTAGGTTTCCAATGCATGTCAAGGTAAATTAGTCACTCCTGCTGCCGGGTCGCTGTGATGCCCTGGTGGGCTCTTGCTCACGGTGCCTTTCTTCCCCTTCACGACCTCCTCCTCCTCCTCTGGGTTGCTACATAATCCCACTTCTGAACATTGTCCCAGTTTAGACGTCAGGTATTTCCCTTTTCTGTGTCTCTCAAACTGTACATCCATGCTATCTTATTCCCCCTTTCCTCTTAGATCATCATGTGTCACAAGTACAGTAAAGTAATCACTTGCCAGTCCTTAATTGTCTGCAGACTATAATAAAACCCAGTGAAAGATTCATTACCATTTGTATTGAGGTCATATAATATTTTTTCTGCAGCAGATATCATCCATGGTAACGCTGCATTTCTCAGACAATTAATCAGAATATCTTTAGTAGAGACTGAAGTTTTCCAACATGGAGTTAGAAGACTTTGGAGATATTGAAAGACTACCAGTTTTCCTGCTTTCCTCTCCTCATATTGTCCCATTTAAATCCTTGTAAGCATGAACGAGACAGTCTGGTCCTTCCATCTTTTCAGTTTTTACCTAAACACATAAATAATCACAGCATTTCCAAGTTTACCTAGTCCGTTAGCATCCCATGCTACCTAGAATTACAGCGCTGATTGTGAATGCAGGCAGTTTGTGAGTCAAAACTAAAACAACTTTATGCAAAGGAAAAATAAACTGACAGGGATTTTTCCTGAGAGGAAACCTTTAGTTTACTATATGACATGTTTCTTAATAGTGCTAAAGTGTTCAGTGTTCTTTAAATAAACAATGTGGAGTTTTGCATAGTGGGGCATGAAAGAATGCAGAAGTCTCACTGCCCCTCACACACATGTCAGCAATTTGGCTGCCTTGTGTATTTTGGATGTTGAAAAAAAAAAAGGGAACTTTTCAAAGTAAATGAAAGAAGGAAAGTCTTATCCGCCTGGCAGCTGCGCTCTGGACAAAATTGCTTTCAGCTGATGCGCTGCTGCTCAAACTTGCTTGGGTAATGTCAAGTGATGCATTGCAATCCTGAGAAAACAACAGAGACGAAAAATAAATAAGGAGGAAAAGAAAAGCTGGAAAGTTCCTGTTCTCATTCAGGCAAAGCTTACAAACGCCCGTCGATGTCTACGTACTCCCAAAACTTATTTTCATGTTTCATCTCATTTTCATTCACTCCATCTGTAGAATTTCATAGATCTAAAAAAAAAAAAAAAAATCCTTGCAAAACAATGCAAGAATTTATCAGCTGAAATAATAACAAATTAATTGTCGACACGAGCTCCGTTTTTCTGTTTCAGGGTTATAAAACGATCTACAAAATGAATCTGAGCAATACATAGCAGCTTCTCCTGCCAGGGAAAAAAAATAAAATAAACGTGCAAAACATGTACTTTCATGTGTGCTGGCATGCTAATGAAAATACACAGAAATTCTCACAAATATCAATAAAACCATAAATGCAAACAACCCAAAAACAAACCCCATAGTTACATTTCATCAATTTCAAATCAACAAGCTCAGAGAAAAATGACATTTTCAATGATTAGAGGAATTATTGTGCATTCAAATTCCATTACTATAATAATAATAATAACAGTGATATTTTACATTGACAGATAGTTATATTTTTTATTGTTTTCAAAAAGAGCTTCATCATACAATATATCTGTCTGATGTTTCTCACTGGAAACCGAAGTGTTTCATCAGGTTTTCCAGTCTAGGGGTCCAGATTACTGCTTTCTAAGCTGTTCTGGACGCCTTTTCATGACCTGTAGGAAGTAATCATTTCTAATAACTTTAATATGTTCCAAGTGACTGTGTGAACACTGAGGAGAAATCTCAGGACCCTGATAATTAACTTTTGGCAAGCAACAACCTATGGGATTAAAACATAGATAGATAGATAGATAGATAGATAGATAGATAGATAGATAGATAGATAGATAGATAGATAGATAGATAGATAGATAGATAGATAGATAGATAGATAGATAGATAGATAGATAGATAGATAGATAGATGCGGTAAATTTCATCATTAATTAAGCAGAAAAGAGGTCAAACAGGAAGTGGAAGCCAATGATGTGCAACATCTGGCCTGAATAATGACATAACCAGCATCTTTAACACTGCGTATACCGGACAGGAAGATAAAACATGATTTATTTTGTCCGTCAGATGAACATGAGACCTGAATCTGAACATTATTTTAGAAAAGAAAGACAACACATCTCATTGTGTTGTTCGTTTCACTATCCCCACTCTGATTTCCCTGAAATGTATTCTTTTGTAAAGTCATATTAAAGTAGAAAAAACACACAAGTTTAGGAAACCTTGGTCCAACCAAACCACACAGACTCGGTCAGGTTCCTTTTGCATGACCAGAACCCGACAGATTCACTTGCTTTCTTCCTCTGCCCGTCATTGTTTACATTCTGCTAGCCAGGGGATCTGGAAGCGATTGGCTCAGTCTGCACTCGCTGCTGACTATCAGACAATTCACATTTTAAACTATTTTGATATCAGCTCTGTGGAGAGTTGCCGTTTCCCTGAGAACATGACTGGCCTCTGGGCTCTGGGGCCCGTTCTCTACAGCCACCAGAAGGATAAACACGAGGAGGAGAGGACACGAGGGCGGGGAAAATCACGCAGGGTGATGGGAAGAGAAAATGAGTGCAGCTCACTGTGTGGGTATATATATCTACTATAAAAACAAATATGTTAAATAAAGTATAAACACACTGCTGCCGACAGTTCTCAGAACTTTAAGACAGCAAGTTTGATGTAAATCAACCATAAAAAATAAAAGATGGAGATTGTTAGAAGATGAGGAGGGACATTTTAAACTCTGGTGNCTGTATGGAGAAACATAGAAGGAATAAAACAAGAAAAATGGTGAAGATGTTTTGGAAGCGCTGGAACTTGAGGTGAAAGTTTGCTGTTGAGTGTTTGGCTCTTACTTGGGGTTAAAGGTGCTGAAATTGAAGGGTAAACCTTCAGCTTGTTTTAATCAAGAGAGTAGTTATATTTCACTGTGGCTTTAAAATGCCCAAAGGTGTGTGTGTGTGTGTGTGTGTGTGTGTATATACATAAAAAAACAGCTTTCAAAATACTGTAATGCAAAATTAAAAATGATAAGTTTCAAGATCAAAATTAAACAAATATTTAAATGTCAGTTTTTGTTTTAATGTTTAAAGGTTACTCAGTTTAATTCATGTAAAATGTAATTTTTACAATACAGTACTTATCTGACTTACGCTCATTTCCTCTTTAGCAGTTCTCTTAAATGTTAACAAAATAATAACAGATATAATGATGTAAACACAATAAAGCTTAATAACAAATCTCGTTTATGAATTAACTATAAATACTCGATTCACTTTTACATATTTAATAGTTTATTTTTACTTGAATTCTTATGCAATTGTTTAAAACAACATCACACAAATATGGTTATTAATGGTTATTTACCAATTTTACATTTAACTTTCTGCTTTTTTCTTATCTATGGATTCTGACAATTTTCTTATTTCATCAGTGCAACTTCCTTCAGTTCACATGAATTCACGATGTTCATCATGTAAACGAATCCATAACTAATAAATTTGCATCATATAAACGACATAGAAATGTAACATGTCACAAACTTGTTTAATGTTTATGTTCGTGGGGTCTGGAACTTGCTGGTTTGTTGTGCTGTGATTTCTTCTCCTTTTACAAAAAAGTTCTGGAATTTGAAAAAAAAAGAAAACAAATAATAAAATCAGGTCAACAACCGTTGTGAATGTCTTTGACGCCATGCTAACATCAGGCGTCAGCTCTTTCAGTCAACACGAAAATATTTTGAGGTGTATTAAAAAGTCAAATATACTTTTAAATAACTTTTCTGAATAAAGTTGTTGCCAGTTTGAGTTTTTAACGACACCTTCCAGCCAATCAACAGGCCCAACTTCTCCACTTCAGGTCTCAATGACCTATTAGCCAAATGTGTTTATTCAGTGTTTAGTCACTATTACCCTCAGTATGATCCCTGAACTAAAGGGCTAATGGCTGAAAATTTACCCCCAAGTCTGACTTCAGAGTAAAATAATTGATCACATGTGAGAGCAACTGGCACGCGTTCCCCCTCTTGTTTTCTAAAGAGGTGATATCATTCGACCAGGCGGCCTGTTTGTCACTGAGATACTGTGATTGCCTCCGGTGCTGAAGAAAAGAAAAGAGAGATGGATGAGGGAGCGAGGTGGTTCTCTGTGAGGAACCGGGGCAACAAATCACACATCAAATCATCTGGCGTTATCGTTCAAAGGCCTGTGAACACCAAACTGCCCCTTGGATTAAAGCCAGAATCAGAACATGATCTGTTTTACAAGCTGGGTTTCATAAGCTCGGGTATTACGTCTGCAGGAAATTGTTCTTTATCTAAAAACGGTGCTATTTAGCTTGGCTTATGGGTTACGTCTGCCAGAGGAAGAGAAAATCTGTTGCAGAAAGTGTTTTTTTATATTTAATTTAAAATAAACTATTAAAATGTTGACAATTTTTTTCTAATTATATTTCCTTTGTATTTTAAATTTTTAACTTTTGTACTTTTTCCTTATTTTTTGGTATTTATAACGATCTTTTTAAAGAAAGATTTTTCTGTTCTCCTCTCAGGAGGATGCGACATTTTTACATTTATGTGGAAAAACTTTGATTTAATTGAAGTGTGTGTCCCTACATTGATAATCAAATAATTTAGACAATGTTTGTTTTGATTTATTCTCTCTCCACGTCTCTGTCAAGGTATATTTTCTGTGTTTTCCATCCAAGAAGACTGTAAACTTTGTGTGAATTTGTCCTGAGAATAACGGTGCAAATGCAGGAGTGTGTGTGTGTGTGTGTGTGTGTATATATGACCCCCTATATGTTACATTTACCTAAACTGCTGTTCCCTTCTTTTCCTGCTTCATTTTGACAAATTTGTGTTTCCAGGAAGCTTCTGAGGTCAGAACAGCATCTGTTGCTACTTAGGTCCATGGTACAGTCATAAGTAGTTGGACACACACACACACACACTGCTGCTCCATATAAGTTACACTGGAACTGAGACCCAATCAGACATGAAGGCGTGTACAAAGAAAAGTCCGCGCTGTAACCTCCATATTTATTAAAGTTGTTCTAAATGCGTTACATCTAAAGAAATGGTGCCTTTTGCTCCATGTCCAAGTGTGAAATATTAAAACTTTCCAGTATGAATAAAAGCTGCATGATTTTATACCGTCTTGTCTTTGTGTAAATATATATGTGTGTTTCCTGTTCCTAGATCAGATTACTGACTCGCAAGTGGTGGTGAATTTTTCAGAGTTCTCAAAAGCAAACAGTGCAGCTGGATAGGGACAGCGGCCAGCTTCGGTCTGGTTCAAGCCATCCACTGCATAATCCTTCACTTTTAAGTGTTTAATTCTGTCAGTTTTAATTCACTTTCATTCACGTCTCACGTCCAGAAAACCAAATACCGTACATGACCTAAAAAGGCCTGATTTACGTGGCTGTCTGAGCTGCGTCAGCGCCACCGCAGCGATGCAAGAGAACAAGAAACGTCTGGCTGTTAGAATTCCTGATCTGGTATTAAGAGGACATTGAGTAGTGACATAAAAGAAGCTACACAACTAAATAAAAGAAGGAAAACAGTTTCTGGTTTTGGTTTGGTCTGAAGCCACAAGAACCTGGCTTCACAGCCAGGAACCAGAGCAGAACCAGAGTAACCTCAGAACCTAGATCTGCACATCACAGACCTGCCTGTGCAGAAGGATCACAAACAAAGCTCATGTTTGCTTTTCATTTTTTAAAGTTAAATTTAAAAGATGCCCATTTAAAATAAATAATTTCACTTAATAATTCAATCGTCAAACCAATTTCATGTCTGATTTATAACACATAGATGCATCTTTAACTCGCATCTCCACACAGTTTGATGGTTTGGCAGCAGATTAAAAAACTCTTCTCACATGGATTTTATTATTTATTTATGGCTGATGTTTGGTTCTGCTGTGCACTGGATGTTCTGTGTATCCAGATGTTTGCTTTCACTTTTACTTAGACAGAAAAATGTAACAAATACAAGCAGTTTTTTGTGGGTAAAGATTCTATTCCGACTCACCTCGCAAGGTCTCTAACTAATTCAAACAACTTTAAAAACAGTATAAATAGCAGCTATAAAAATATTTTATCATTCTTTAAATTATTATTATTATTATTATTATTATTATTATTATTATTATTATTATTATTATTATTATTATTAGTAGTAGTAGTAGTAGTAGTAGTAGTAGTAGTATGATGATGATGATTATTATTATTATTATTATTATTATTATTAATGCATGTAAAGAACTATTAGTATCTTATTTTGGTAATATGATAAATATAATAAAGCTTTTGTAAAACAAAAGGATAAGAGGTAAGAGGTGGACTTATTGACTTATTGTTTTTGGAGGTAAAACATATTAAAACCTCATTAAATATTATAATCTGTGTCACCTTGACATGTAGGGATAGATGGAAATAGTTGCGTGTAAAATACTTTGTTCAGAGGTTTTATTGTGAAATGCAGTTTATTGAGATTCATATTCATATAAACAGTTTTGTTCAGAGTTGTGTGAATGAATTTTGACATTTTATGTGCATACATTTAGATATTTTAATTACTTTTTTCCAATTTAGTTCATTTCCATTTCTTATTTCCATGTAAATATAATTACAAAAACACATTTAAAAGTCATATAATGTGAATTTAGAAGGATTTCTTTACTGCTTATCTTTTTAAATCTACACATTTATCAATATACAATGTCAAAAATAGGATTTTCCTGTAAACCTTATAGCTGCTTCTGCTCATTTAGCTATTGGCTCTGACTGTTGCTGCAGTGCACTGGGGTGACATGTTGAGATGTAAAGATGCTGCAGGGAGATGGCCTGCCTTGTTAACAGGGCAGGACGTGTTAGAGAAGTGAGGACCACCCAACTGTAGCTTCCTCCCACAAAATTTAACCAGATGTGAAATGAAGGCCAACATATGGATGATGGTGTTCA
The DNA here is from genome assembly GCA_006937955.1 of Pachypanchax playfairii. Lineage (NCBI taxonomy): Eukaryota > Metazoa > Chordata > Actinopteri > Cyprinodontiformes > Aplocheilidae > Pachypanchax > Pachypanchax playfairii. The sequence goes on along the minus strand of SSNP01000014.1, from coordinate 2,976,883 downwards.
TATTATGTGTGTGTGTAATCACTCTCACCTGTGTTGTGGTGTGTGCTGATACAACCCCCTGTAAGGAGGTTAATGGATGCAACCCAGAGGTTCAAACAAAACGTTTCTGCTTTGTCTTTGTTTCTCTTTTTTCTGTCTTGAAATTGCTTCACTTTTCTTATATCCAAAATTGTCTTGTTATTATTTTACCTAAGGGCTCACATGCGGAATTAATTTTAATATCATACTTCCTATTCCCCCCAAAATCCAGACTTCTTTCCACCTCCATTTCCCCTCCACCTCCTTCTCCTTCCTCACCCCTACCTTACAGCTGTTGTTTTGGATTAGTCAAATAGCTCCTGTCAGATCCAGTGATCCCTCTCCTCTGCCACCCACAGAGCTTCAGAGTGTTTTCTACTCGCCCCTCTTCTTTATTCCGTGTCAAGGTGTCTGAGTGGGCGGGGCCACCAGGTTCCTGTTGTTTCAGAGAGCAGCGCAGACTTTCTTTCTATTCAGGTTCAGGGAGGCACGACAGTGTTGGCGTACCGCTCACACCTCTCAGAAATAAAGAATTAAAAGTTTGTTTTTTTAGCAAGGCGTAAAATCCCATTCCTTGGAATTCACCTTACTTTTTGACCCCCCCCCCTTGTATGTCCTGGATTGTCTTTTCACAACCAGCTGTCTAATTTTTCCTTTATTTTCTGAATTTTGACAGCTGTAGGTTTGGTCATCCATGCTGCGTGAGACAGACTCACACTGAAAAAGGTTTCGACACAATGATGGCAAGAGTAATAGTGTTATTCCAGTCATTTGGAGAAAGGGAGTTTCTGTGTGTGCAGAGTCCAGTGGCAATTGCAAAGACATGCAACGAAGCAGAAATGGGAGAGGTGCTACATGATCATTTGGCAGAGACCTGTCAAATCAAAACTGTTATCTTAGTGAACGAAGGAAAAGAAATAGTGTGCTTTCTGTTTGGGGTTGAAGCAACTCCCCACAGAAGTAAGGTGCAATAATAAAAAGCATGTTAACTTCTAATTTAACACTATAAGATTTTTATTTCTGAGACGCAGCAAATTAACTAAATCTCACAGTGTTTTTCTATTTGTTTGTTGTAGTTTCACATCTGAAGTACTAAAATGAAAATTTTGTATTATTATTATTACATTATTATTACATCTTTACACCCATCCTTGGATAGTATACTCCCTTGTTTCTCAGTTTATTATCAGGACATGCTGCCATTGTGGACTGTTGACTTCCTGTTTCTGGAAGGCTGAATGTTTGCTGACATCTGTTTTATTTGTGGCAAAAGTTTAGCCAGTCAACAGCCAATCGTTAATTAGATAAATAAAAGGTTTACTCAACAATTAATTAAGAGCAGTATTCAAGAAGTCCATCCATCCATTTTCTGAACCTGCTTCTTCCTTTTCAGGGTCACAGGGAGCTGGTGCTGATCTCCAGCGGTCTTTGGGTGAAAGGCGGGGGACACCCTGGACAGATCGCCAGTCCATCACAGGGCTATTCAAGAAGTATGATGTTCATTTTGAGAGAATAAGAAAAGTTTGTCTTTCAATCCTGGATGAGCCTCAATGTTGCATTGGTCCCTAAATTAAATAAAATTATCTAAATAAAGATGGCTTGAAAGCGCAGTCTAAATACCATATAGATTCACTTTGTTTTTCAGTGTAACACATTTTTTTTTCACTTGTAGGAAAAAAGACCCATAGACATTAAAAAAAAGAGAAGCCATGATTTATTGCCTGAGCACTAAGACTTTGTATGCAGATGTGGTTATTACAAGATTAATTGCACTTCAGATTACATTAAAAGACTTTTGTTTTTCCTTCCATAATGCATTAACACTTTCTATAAAAATATGATTTTCTTTTAATTAGGCCACTGTTTCCTTTGTTTCAGGCTGCACATATCAAGTATGGTAACGGTTACCCCTTTATGGCGGCATAAATAATATATCAATCACTCACATGTTTATACACACAAAGATTGATGTGGTGGCTTTAATCAGTTAAAGGGCTTCGTGCCAGTGCAACTATTTCAATCCAGTAAGCAGATGCTATTATAATGTCATCAGAAACGTACTCACTTCATGTGCGTTATGTCTGGGAAAGAAACATTCAGAGCTCTGTTAAATATAGATCATCATTCAAGGGTTTTCTTCTTAAATGTCCAAATAAACACACGGGACCCATTTGGAAATTCTGTGTCAAAAATTACATTTGATTGATGCAAGTATCAAAATCAGAGGTGAAATATTGAGTAAGCAGAGAGCTCATCTGATGCCTTTAAGGGCCCAGCTACTTCTACATACGTGCACATCTGTAACCTTGTAAATGAACTTTAGATTTGAACTGTTTAACATAAAGCTACTCAAACCTGTTTTCATCACACACGCTCCTGTAATCAAGCTTCATCTTCCTCACCTGACTCATTAGCGCCACACCTGTTTCCACTGTCTGTTTCTTCTTCACATTGTGAGATTGTTGTACGTTTTTAGCTCCACAGTTTGGCATCTTCATGCTGTGTTCGACTTTTTGGGACAGAGACTGAGGTTCAGACAGAGGTTCTTTATTTAGATGTTACATTTTGGATAATTGAATTCCTCGTAAATTAACTTGATCTTGTCTTCTGATGTACGATTCTGTACTCCTGCCTGAGAATCATTAATATCACCTCTCATCTGTCTTCACGCCAAGTGTTCTTGCTAGTTTTTTCTTCTGGAAATATTTTCTAAATACTTTTCTTCTGATTTGGGTGCTGTGCTGATTGAGTTTTTTGCTTGATTTGTCACTTTTTTGCCACTTGTTATGATGCGTAACCATGGCAACAAGAGACTTGTTTACAAGAAAGAGCAGCTAACTGACATTTCTAAGGCTGAAATAATCTCAAAAGAAGAAGACGTGGATGCAGAGCAGTAACAAGGTGAAGAGAGAGAAAGAGGAAGTTTAAACCTTCACTTCTATCAGTCATATTGACAAATGTGAGATCTCTTGCTAACAAAATGGATGAACTTGAAGCTCTGCTGAAGACCCAGCCAGAGTATCAGGAATGCAGCATCATGTGTTTTACTGAGACATGGCCAAAGGAACATATCCTGGACTCCAGTGTGTCTCTGTCTGGCTTTCAAACAATACTGGCAGACAGAGATTTGAAGAGGAGCTGCAAAAGAAGTGGAGTTTGTCAGCTGATCACATCTGCAGTCACCTGTTGGGGTAGCAGCATCAGAGCACGTGACATGAAGAGGCTGAACAGATGGATAAGGAGGACTGATTCTGTCATGGAGACTGAACTGGAGACTCTTGAGTTGATTGTCCAAAGGAGGACGAAGAACATGATGGAAAACCCTCATCATCCTCTTCACAACACAGTAACTCAACAACAGAGTGTCTTCAGTCAGAAGATTCTTCATAATCCGCTGCAGCACAGACTGCTACAGGAGATCCTTCCTGTCCACACCTAGAACCCGCTACAGGAGATCCTTCCTGTCCCCACGTAGAACTCTCTATGGCTCCCTGAAAAAGAACTGAGCTACAACAACACTTGAATTTCCCTTCGGGGATTAATAAAGTATTTTTGATTTGATTGATTTGATTGATTGTTTTTCCCCATCCGCTTATAGACTGTTTAAAACAAAATAAACATTCTTAAAATGCCAAGTGCCTCCTGCCTGTGCAGATGTTACAGAGCTGCTCCATGCAGCGATCATAAAGCCCCAACACTTCACATTATCTGTTCATCTGAAAGTTACTGCAGAATCTAACATTTATTTTATTAATTTTCTTTGTTTTTTGTCTTTATTGACTACATTCTTTTCATTTCTTTTTTCAAATAAACTCAGATAAAAGAATGAATGAATGAATCAGCTGGTGAGATATTTTGCTATTTAACATTAGCTTATTTTCAGTTTTATGACATTAGTCAAAACTGAATGATCGTAATTTGTGCTCCTTGAGGTGGAACTGTATTAAACATGTGTGATTCTGTTCTGGACATCACTGCTTGTAGTTAAAAACCAGATATCTGTCTTTCAATATGGTTCACCATGTGTTCCTCAAACACGAGTTAAAGGTGGATCATGTAAAGAAGAAACCAGATGTGAACACCTTCCAGAAAGATGTTTCTCTTACGGTCTGGGGTTGCATTAGCATCTATGGTGTGAGCAGCTTACACATCTGGAATTGGACATATCTGGTGGGACATGAAAAAGACCCAGGACAGTCGAACAGCTAGAGTCCTGCATCAGACTACAATGTGACGACATTCCTTTCCTAAAACTCCAGAACAGAGTCTCCTCACTTCCCAGATGTTGACAGACAGATGTTAAAAGGAGATGCCATGAAGGTGAACATCAACCTGTTCCAACTTTTTTGAGATGTTGCTGCCATTAAATTCAAAATGAGGTAACGCTTCCCATGAAAATATAAAATATCTCAATCTCAACATCTGATATGTTATTTGCAAATACAATATGGGTTTATAAGCTTTACAAATAGCTGCATTCTGTTTTTATTTACATTTTACAGTGTCCTAGCTTTTTTTTTTAAAATATGGTTTTATTAGTAACTGGTAGCATGTGCATTTATGTTTACATTTTATGAAAAAAAAAGCTGTAATCCTGCCAATAAATCACACCTGTGAGTGTATTTTGTGTGCCAGTGTTTAGATTTACGATGCAGGAAACAGCAACTGTGTCAGTGGAAAACAATAGAAGATTCTCAGTCCTACATATTAACAGTTTTGGCACTGACTTTGTCATGAAAACCCACTGCGTCTTCTGCGAGGAACTCCCTTCCTGCTGCAGTATCATAAGAAACACTCGCTGACACTCTGACACACACCCCCCCCCATGGACACAAGAGTCAACAGAACAAAGCGGCAACAGTTGTGCATCCTCTTCTCGAAAGTCCGAGTGAAAAAAGCTTGAAAGTAAACAGCTGAGACAGGAAATGTGATATAGGAGCTGTCAGATTTATTTATGGTTTATTGCTCTGACAGGAAAAAGAAGAAGGTGTGAGGTGTGTGTCAGATCCAGGGATGATGCAGACTATTTTTTTGCTGCGAAGGAAATGATAGATATTTCTGAATGGCTTGTGTTAGCCTCTAGCCGAGCCACCGCATGTATAGTCATGAGACAATGGCTTTAAGTCTCAGTGTTCACTTATTATATGCTTTCTTTCATGCAGCCCCTCCCCTTTGTATTATGATGGAAGGTCCACTTCAGATGGGTAAAGAAGTCGTAGCTGCTGTCCTCTCCTGATGTGAATGCAGACCCAGAGATGAAGGTGATGTAAAATACAAGAGATTACGGTCGTTTCATTGAGCTCTTCCTTCAGTTCTCGTTCACAATGGAATAACAGTCAATCACCTGCATAAAACAGCCTAAATATAGGGTTTAAGACTTGTTACACCACTACACGCAGCCTTGGCTTATAATTGAAACTTTTCTATTCTGTTCTTTTTTTTCTTTTTTCAAATGCTTTGGCTGCTGAGGAGAGATTGGCAGCTTGGAGTGGCCAGCAGATGAAGCGGCTGGTGCGGTAATGAATAGAACACTGATTGCAGGATCCCCGAGATGCAAATTACCATGCCTGCCACCCCTGACGACCGGCAATTACCGGGCCATGGTGGCGGACGCCTTGTGCATATTCATCACACCCGCTGGGCATATTGATCAACAACTTACTTTAAGCAAGAAGCAGTGAAATATATCACATCGCTCTGTTACTTCAGAAAGAAATGCTCAAAACTGAGAGTAATACCTAGAAGAAGACCCTTTAAATATGAGTGAATGCTTATTCTAATCAAGCTCAGGTCTGTCCGTCTGTCCATCCATCCATCCATCCATCCATCCATCCATCCATCCATCCATCCATCCATCCATCCATCCATCCATCCATCCATCCATCCATCCTTAAACCTGCTTGTTTCTGTGCAGGTTTTGGGTGAGGTGGGTGGGTGGTTGGGGGGGGGGGGGCTGCAGTGGTCATGCAGACAAACATAAATCATCACAAAGTGGATCTAATGCAGATATTATTTTCTGCTCTCAGCAATATCCTGCTGGTTGTATTTATCAAGACTAATACTTTACACTTTAATTATCCTTTATGTGTATGAGGCTTTTTCCTTTTGATTTACAATAGACCAAGTCACCGAGAATATTTAATGCCATGTATTTTTCTCTAGATCCATTCACTAATGCTCTTTAAAGATCAAACCTTTTCAGTTTGTTTTGGCACCGGTGATTATTCCTTATAAAAGTTATGACAATAAACGTACAACTGTTCATGTTTTTATGTTCCTCTGATTGACTCTTGAATATTTAGCTGGCAGTTTTATTCTGAAACATGCTTTAAAAAAAAAAGAAACAATTTCCAGAAAAACATCCACACACAGACTCGAGCGTGCATGAGAGGGCAGACTTGAGAACACGGCGTATGAATATGAAAGGGCTTCTTTCAACAACGGAAAAACAAGAGCAGTGCCAGAAGTTAATGGGACCAAATGAAGGAAAGCTGAGCAACATTGGATTCTAAGCTCTTTCCCCTCAAAACAAACATCCAGTGATCACATTAGCGATGGATCACAGAAAGATTTCACTGTTGTCTTAAGCGTCTCGTCTGGTTTACAGTTCTGGCTTTAGTCATTTACACTTTGGGGCAAAACATTTGAAGTGATAAAAGCTTGTTTTGGTTGTGTTAATGATAAAAACCCAGCGAGCAACACGTAACGTGCAGGTGATGCTGTGCTGGTGTCTCAGTCTATCAGATGATGTTAACTAAAGGTTCAACAGAAACATACATAGAACAGCTCACTGACTTTAGAGTTGCAGTACCAAATCTGTGCAACACGTCTCATATGCTCATTTCTTCATTTTAGGGAGTAAATTATGCCACAGACTCGATATCTAAGCACATCTTAAGAACTGCTCCTAGTATAAATCCCATTTCATCAATATTTCTGGATTAATTTAAGGGTTTTCTTAGATGTTTGAATTGTGAAACCAGTACTTGCACATCACACCTCGGAGGAGTCAGGTGTGAGAGTCTTCTTTACCTCTCTCTCCTCTCTCTCTCTCTCTCTGGATGTGTGTGTTTAAAAATGGTTGTGAATGACTGATGCAGTATTTGGCCTGAAAGTTTAATATTTCAATTCAAATATTTCCCTTGTGTGCAGTTCAGCACAATTGGGTACAATCTCATCACAGAGTCACCGAGTAATTTCACACCACACTGATTAACAGACAACTATGTTTGTTAAAAAAAAAAACGTGACCGCGCACACGCTGTAATTTTTCTGTCACATTTTCGCTCCAAAATCACAGACTTTACAGTTCTGTTTGTTCATTAAATCCCCCCAAAAATTATAAAAAAAAATAAATAACTGAACATGTGAGCTTCTGTTAATCTGCAACCGTTTAAATTTATTAGTGGTACATTCAAGGACAAATCAAAAATTTGAATTTCCATCCCAAGTAACAATAGATCAGTGATAAAATAGTCTGTGTTATTGTCGATTTAAAATTTTTTAAAAGTCATTAGCAAAGTTAAAAAGCAATTATTCAAATATTTTGCTCTCATCTCTTCTGAGACACATTTAAAGATAAAGATGAAAAGATAAAAGTTCTTACTGGTTGAGAAGTAAAATGTTTTTTCTCTGTAAATATGAACTTCTCATCAAATTAAATATTTTTAAACCCGGGGGACATAAAAAAGCGTTTTGTATTTCTTTGGTGCTTTTGAGTTAAAAGTGACATTAAATACATAAACATATCAGACACAGGAAACATGTAAATGCTCACATCTTGACTTTAAAGGGGTTTAAACTACAAAAAAGGCTAATTATTGTTAAAAAAAATAGATTCTGCAGATGTGAGTGTTTGACACAAAGTTCCAAACGACCCCACAGCTGTCATCACATATCACCTTTTTCAGATCCATGTCTCAAGAGGACAATAATGGAAATGCAAACACAAAAGTTGTCGACATTGAGCAATAAAAAAACCTGCTCCCATTTTAGAAGGAAATAAGCCAACGTCTATTACTTGTAGTGAAGTGAAATATCGCAGATTGTGCAACATTATCTTTTATGAAGAATCAAGGTACTTTTGTTTGTGCCTCCAGAGAAACTAACAGTTAAACCTTGTTTTACACAGTTGTCACCTGATTTTGCTGCTGTTTTCAGCTTTGGAATCTATAATTGGAACTGCATTCATTAAAATCCTTCACTTCATTTACATAACTTTCACCAATCCTGATTTATTTACTGACTGTCCTGTAGTTGTAGCTTTTAAAGGTGCTTTCCTGTGTCCTCCTGCTGCTACTTCCCCAGGCCATGTACAGAAAAGATGATAAGATAGTGCTTTTAGCCAAGTTTCCCCTCTTAAAGAACATAACATGTGCTCCCACTCACATGGACACAAACAGACTCTTTCCCTTTCAACTTTTCATACAGTCGCCAGCTATGCATATAGATCTGTATCTTAAATATTACCAACCCCACTGATAAAAATCTTAACCCACACACAAACACTCAGTGGTCTGACGTGTTTCCGTCACACAAAAGCAACCTGCACTTGGGCAGGAGGGGGAAAGAAAACCTAAAATGGAAGTTTAAAAAAACAACAAAAAACTGTTAGTTGAAGGAACAGAAAACGCAAGTGTGTGCAGGTGCTGACCTCCAGAGTTGTTCACATATGTCGTTATCTGTGTGTAATTTCTCCACTGCAGATTCTTATCTTCTTATGGCAGAGCGACTGTAGGACTGAAGTCCACTCATCAAACAGCGACTCTGGGCCTGAAAAAGATCAATCATAATCTGTAGGGGAAAGGAAAATTGGTAGAATAACATATGCATTTCTATATGTGACATTAGATTGAAATTTTTGCTGAGGAATAATGAGAAACAAAGCAAATAAATAAAAAAACATTCTTGTCTTAACTGCAGTGGACTAACTTTCTTTATGTCATCTTCTTTTTCTTCATTAAAAAACCTCAAAACTGAAAGAATTTGAAATTCCTTGAATGAAATGTAACCGTGACGTGAAATGGTCTTTTCTGATTTAAAAAAAAAATGAAATAAACTGCAAGCATCGATGTTCATAGGCCTCCTCAAAGTTATTATTATATCCACCGTAAACTATCACATCTTTAAAAAAATTCATATAACCAGCTTTAGAAATTATAACCTGACGGAAAAATGAAAATGCACTTTTAGAAAAAATACAGTTTGATAGATTTCTCAAATCTGAGAATGTATGTTATTAATATCACTGCTAAATATTTAGCATATTTGATCTTTTTCATGTGAAAACTACATATCTCTAAATTTAGTTATTTAGAACTTACAATTTTATTTATCATCAAAGTACATAAAGGTTGGAGTACATCTTGTTGTATTTTGGTTGATTACACCTCCTGATTTTCATAGACTTAAGGGCAAGTTTCTGAGAGGAAAATGTTTGTCTGCAGCAGGGGGAGTCCCACAGGGAACAGTCCTAGTTACCTTTTCTTTAACCTTAAACAGCACAGACTCCACTATCGACTCAGCTCATTTCCACTAACTAAAACTGATGAATCTGATTGTTTGTTCCCGATTGTAATTAAAGGGAGCTGAAAGAAATGAAGATGTTTTTTTTTTCTTTTTTTACCTGGTAAAACTGGATTGGACATACAACATTGATCAAGGTCCACAGCAGAATCTGTCTACTATAAAAGGCAAAGATTTTGATGTTCCAAAATTATTTTTAGGCATTTTAGTCAATTATGTTTCAGCTAATTTGGGTTTACAAGGATTGCAGCATCACTCAGGGATGATGCTGGCAGACAGGAGGATGAAACCCAAACTTAACGATTCGTATTACCTCATAATGACATCCTAACAGCACAAACAACCTCCTTCAATGACAGACTGCAACACACAAACTGTGTGAGGAGCAACATCACAGACCAGCAGCTGTCACATTTACCTCTGTAGTTGATGTTTTCCCATCTGCTGGAAGCAAATTTATATACCGGAATATTTATTATTTTTGTATTTCTTCCATTATGTTTTCTTTTTAACATTTTTAATGCTCTCCCCCTGAGGAACAAATAAACAATGAGTAAAACACTTGTAGAGCTCAGACCTCCACTTAGCACCTAAGTTCCCTCGTTTATTGTCATTTACACCAAAAATTAGCAGTCTGACCTTTGTTGTATTGACATTATCAGATCCAATGACTATGAAAACACCTACAGCAACTGGATTGAAACTAACAAACTCATGAAAACGTTACCTCATTGGCAGCTGTAATTATTTTTCAATACTTGATTGCATGATAAATATGCATAAAGTCTTAATTTGTGTTTGTTAGAGCCATTTAACAAACCACAAAAAAATATGATCAAAACATTTAATTAACAAAGAGTTTAACTCTGATCTAAAATCCTTCTGGTTTAAAAGAAAAAAAGATGAATATAAATGGATTTCTGGGGGCTAGTTGTTACCAACAGCTGAATCAATCACTGACTCACTGATTTCAATTAACCTTGACTTCATGCAACTTAACTTCTTGTTTACATTTTTTTACCTGCCTCTGCTGAAACAGGGGACACAGTTCCAAAACTTAAACAGTCTCTGCTGTTTCTCGGCCTGAGAATGATCAGCATAAAAATGCAGCTGACAGTATCTAAACACAGCATTATAACTGGAGGAGTGGTCCGCCTTGGCTGCTCCATCACATGTAACTGAATCTGTTTGTGTGTCTGTTTGTTTGTCAGCAAACCAGGAGGGTAATGAGAGCTGGCAAAATGTTAATGTAATGTGATCAGTTCAAATCCTCACTGACGTTCAAGAAGCTGAAGTCTTAAAGAGATCGAGCAAAATTGTATGAATTTTTAAAATGTTTTTTTTTTTATGTTAATCTGAGTGGTCACATTTTAGAATTTCTTAAAGTAATTAACTAAATTAAACTGCTAACTAAAAATGCCATTTTTTAAAAATCACTCATGATGATGTCAGTTTGAATTAATTTACACTGGTTGTTTGGATGTAATGGAAGAGATGGCCTGACCTGAATGATACTATAGTGTAAAGTCTCATGTGTGCTGTGAATTTTGTTGCTGTGGTCACATGATCACATGTGACAGGGGTCATTAGAGGTCAAGTGGGGTCATGAGTAGTATCCTGACATCCTGCCAGTCTAATCACCTGTTTATTTATTTAATGGCTGAAGTCTGCTCTGCACTGACTGAAGCAAAAAAGAGAAAGTAAGTGGAGGAGGGGGTGATTAAAGGTTCACTCTCAATGACTTCAAATGCAAATCTCACGTTTTTACCTGAAGGTTACGCTCAACATGTTTCTTATATTCTGTTTGTAGGTTATAAAACAAACATCCAAACTTGTAGATTAGGATATTAGATCTGAGGTTATCAGTTTTACCATGACTGGGATGATGATGGTAATTTATTCAATCTTCCTTTAAAATCTTCTTCTGGTCCTCACTTCCATCTTTATTTGACTGTATCAAAATATTTATTTATAAATGAAGCTTTTGGTGCTTATAGTAGAAATTTGAAATAAAATAACACACACAAAGAAACAAAACAACAACCATAACGGATATAATCTCATTTGAAGGTGTCTAATAAAAATCAAACAGATATTTTAACAGGTTTGACAGTAAAAATATTATAAATCTAATCGAAATGTTTGGGATAAAAACAACTTTTGTATTTTTCCTTTATTTAAGTGCCTTGCACAGGCTTTTCTGTATGAGAGAGAACCCAAACATGTTACTCAGAGCAGCTTTTTGCTGCCCTCTTTTGGGAAAAGCAGGTTCGAGTTGCATCTGTACTTGCAGACCTTCACCACAGAGCGGAGGTGCAGGTACAGTCAATCACCTCCCACTTAACATGTAGCAGCATTTTAAAAATGTGCACATTGATATTATTTAGGCATTTATTTCAACTTTAATCTCCTTCATATTTTTACACAGTAAAATTTTACAAACTCAAAAATTTCTTTCTTTTACTATTTAAATGATTTTATCTTAATGTAAACTTTTTCATTACATTTTCAAACTTCCTGTTGTGAAATTCTATTTGTTTCTCATGGTTTACCTGTTATTTCATAAAGGAACTAATCCAATGGCAACAACTAAATAAAAAGTAATAATACCACAGTGTTTATAAACTTTACTACAAGTATATATGCTGTAGACAGTTTATTATGATGGAAGAATGAACATACGCCCTAATAAAATGTTTCCCGTTCAACGTGATATTTTACAGCCACATCAGGTTCGATTCAGAGTTTTACAGCTTTCCATGTTTAATGTTTTCCTTTTTATGAGTCAGCTGACTGAACTCAACAGAAGCACATTACCAACAGATCAGATTACTGAAATAATATAATTTATTTGGTAATAAGTAAATCAGCTGTTGCTTTTTGTTTCAGAGAACAACCAGAACAAGCTTCAGGGAAGGTTTGACACACTTTCTGAACATTGTTGAATACGTTAGTCAAGTTTAAAACATTAGTACATAATAAAAGTTATCTGTTCTTCACCTTTTCGCAGAATAATAGTTAAATGAATAAATATACACTTGTAACTTAATGCAAATGGAGCAATGCAGTGTGAGAGGCTCCTTTCACTTTAATTTGAATATGTTGATATGTGAGAATCCCAAGCTTCATCCTCACAGTTTTATGATCACAAGTTCCTCTATCTTTTCATAAGAGTTTGCATTAACAAAGTCCACAGGAGGAGCAGCAACGAGAACGCCACTCTGCTCTCCTCTTCAGGAATATGAAACAGTAAATGTGCTGCAGAATAAACACACTCACGTGTCAGTTAATGAGTGACAGGAAAGTGAACGTCATTTAAAACTTGGTGTTAATCTGAATCATCAGTTTTTGGATTACAGCGATACAGTAAAACCCAGTATGAGTCTTATCAGTGAAACTGTACAGCAGCACAAACCTGCAGATCTGCTTTCACGGGGTGACTTGTTGAATTTTTCATCATCAGCAGGTGGAAAGCAGATAATGTTACAGGCAGGATGGAGGAGGATTAAAGAGCTGCAGGTCAGGTGTGTTGATTAGTGTCCAGATGAAAGTTTCAAACTCTTTTTACTATATTAACATAAAAACAAACTTTTGCCTTGTCTGCTCTCCAGAGAGCCGCCGAAACATCTTTTAAACAAATCACCTTATGTGCATTCTCCACATTAACAAATATTTCCTGAACTGATAAGAAAGTTAAACATTTTTTATCAAACAAAACTTTAATTAAATCTTCAGAGTTCTGCAGGATGAAAGTAACTTTGACAGTAGATCCATTAAAAATGCAGAAACAGAAGGTTGTTATTTTCATCACAGGTGTAATACAGTAAACACACCCTCTGCGTGAGGGTTGCTCCTCCCACTTCCTGCACACCTGCATATAAGCGCACCTGTAGCATCAGCAGCACAGATCCTCCTGCGTTCTTCTGAGTCACATCTTAACTCTCTCTGAGGAAATCAGCGGTAAGATGATCATTTTTCATTTATTTTCTCTTTATCAAATATGAAATAATAATTAGAGTTGATCATTTTAAACTGCAAAATGTGGAATTCTAATAATCCTTCCCTGACACTAATTGATATTACAGTCTGAAGTCGTCAGAAAGTTAAATTTGAGAAAACGATCCTAGTTTTGTTTCTGCATACTTTCATTCAAAGTTGTCAGTTATTTGTCCAACACTTGTGAGATAATACCAAAAGCTGAAATGAAAATCCATTTCCTGCTGAACAAAGTGTCTCCTTGTGTCGCTGGAATTCCCTCTGAATATTTCCTAGATCCTTTTCCCAAGCTCTATCTTTCATCTGAACAAGGACAGCCTGTCTCCTGCCCGCTCCTTTGTAGTGTTGTGGGAACAGTGTTGCTGGGATCAAGTGACAGAGACACTGAGGAGCTCACTTGACCGCTGCTTAGCCACTGAAACCCTGCGCACAAATATGTGTGACACAGACACTCATACAAGGACAAGCTGTGCTGTCTGACACTGTTTAAACATTTGTTAGTCGTGTTTCATGCCCAGGAAGTCAATTTAACCACCTGTTTAAAAAAATTACACATTCATTTAGCTACAAATCATTAACTTTTAGTAAGCTGTCTTTTTTTTTCTGAAGCAGCACATCTTCTCCTTGATTGTTGCTGTTTTCGTAAATGGCTTTTATTTTGAAGCAAATCTTCTTACCGTCGTAAAAGACTGTGGAAGTGTTCTCAGCCTTGCTGAGAGGCTCTTCTTTGACTTGCAGCCAAAGCTGAGGTCATTTACATTTTGATTTCATGCTGGTTGCAGTTGAAGTTGTATCTGCACGGAGCTGAGAGCGACACACTGAAGTGGCTGCGACCGTAAAGTCAGTCATCTCTCCGATGCAGATGGTTAGTTTGAATGGTCACTAGCTGGCTGTAAATACACTCATTGAAAGGCTCCTTTCATCATTTTCAGTGGGCGATCAGCGGAACTGACTATTAGGTCCTACTTGTATTTCCAGTAAAAGGCTGGCCAAATACAGCAGTAAAGCACATTTTCTTAAGAGCCTGAGAAGAGCTTTCCTGAAACCAGATCCTGTGTGGTGCTAGCTTTAAATGGCTAAAAACAGGTCAAACTTTTGATGTTGTGTTTAATGATTCTGTGATATTTATATGTTGGATAGAATCTTCCTGTTTTCTCTTCTCACAGTTAACCATCATGGCCTCCAGCATCTCAGTGAGAAGTTTTTCCTTGAACCGTCAGCCGTCCTTCTCCAGTCGCTCTCTGATGGACACCAACCGCGCTCGTTCTCGGGCCTCCGTCTCTTTTGCCTCCGCCACCCCGCTGAGTCGCTCAGCCTCTATCAGCCAGGATCTCAATGGACCAATCAGCCTCCAGCTGAATGGGCTGCATGGCAACAGCACCAACGAGAAGGAGGCCATGCAGAGCCTCAACAGCCGCCTCGCCAACTACCTGGACAAGGTCTGATGTGTAATAGAGAACGGGGTTTTTAGGTCACGTTAAATGCTGGTAGTAACCTGAAACACCTTTCCTCTCTTTGTCTCCTTCAAGGTGCGCTCACTGGAGCGCTCCAACGCTGACCTTGAAATGAAAATTAAGCAGCACATGCTTGAGCGCATTCCCAAAGGTCACGATCTTGATTCCATGATGTCCCAAGCGCACGCCGTGGAGCAGGAGGTGGGGATGAAGACGGCTGGAGCCACATAAACCTCGCACACACAGTCCTGTACAAACAGTAACATAGTCCTCCATAAAAAGCAGCAAAGATCTAATTATGATAAAGTTGTGCTGAGATTTATAAGTCAGTGTTTACATTTATGTTAATGATTATTATGTCATAGATTTTTTACAAAAACAGAATTAGCTACAATTTAATGGGTCAAGTCACGTGTTACTGAGCCACACAGCTGTATGTACACTGTGGGACTTAAATACGAAGGATCCAACATGGATTTAAGCTTTACTTTGTGGATAGAGTCCTTTTAATGAGCAGTGTTTAACATCTGTTAATATTTATCAGGTGAGGAAGAAGACCTTGGAAAACGCCCGTCTCATGTTAGAGATCGATAACGCTAAACTGGCCGCTGACGACTTCAGAATCAAGTGAGTGATTAATGATTGTCTCAGGATGGTTTAAATGTTTGTTCCTTATCGATGAAGCTGCAATTAATTATTTGTTTTCTACCTCATAGTTTCAGTTTATTCCACATGAAATCTTTTTTTCCAGACGTATAAGTAAAAATTTTAGGCGTTGCATGAGGATGAAAAGTATCTGGCTCAAATCTGAGAGTCCTCACGAATGTTCGGAGACATTTTGGAAATGGCCGTGTGATGCTGAGCACAGTCTTTCCTCAGCAGTCGCAGCTCAGTGAGATACTTGCTTTAGTAATGAGTTTCTGTCATGAGGGCGTGAGTAAAGTTGATGTTTGCAGTGATTACTCAGCTCAGGTCGTGGGAAATGAAAAACAAAACAAAACATATTTTTTGAAATATAAGATTGATTTAGCGTTTTGAATGGCTGAATTTTAAAATTTTAGCTGAATATTTTAATTAGTTGTGAAATAAGAACAGTTAATCTTACAGTCAGGTGTTCTTCTGCATCAACCTGTGGTAAATATTTAATTGGTATCGCTTTGGAGGAAAAAGAGAAAACTGATCCAGCTGTCCGTGAGCAGAGTCAGAGCGTAACAAACCGTGTTGACATTTCTATTTCCTGAACTTTGAAAAGGTGGGAGACCGAGCTGGTGATGTGTCAGTCTGTGGAGAGAGACTGTGTTGCTCTGAAAAAGGCCAAAAGCGACCATGAGCAGATCATCGCCTCTCTGAGAGGAGATTTGGACAGCCTCAAAGAAGAGCTTTACTTCCTGAAGAAAAACCACGAGGAGGTGAGCCTGTTTGTCATCCCTCTGCTTAATCCCGTCTCCTTTTACCTGCCTATAAACTCACAGAAATTGCAGTCCATTCACCCCATCGTTTGGCAGCGTTCGCTTCTCTTGGTGGCCGACATTTATGTTGTCTCATTTTCCTCTTTCGCCCTCACAAACAGCACGTTGTTTGATGCTAATCTGACCCAAATTAGTGGTTTCAGTAGCTTTTCTAGAGCCAAAGTAGATATAAAAGGAAACAGAGAGGCCAAACTAGTTAATGTAGACAAAAGACAAGTAGATCTGATTGCTCAATAATGCACCTTTCAATCCAATCAGCTGTTCTCTGAGGGAGGATCAGCTTACTTCTTCACAGCTAATGATGCACTAATAACAGTCAAACTAGAGAAAAAAATTCACTCTGTTCTTATTTGAACTTCAGATTTTTTGATGGTTTTTATCCTCTTACTTCTGTAAAAAGTTCCAGTTGTCTGTGTTGTAAAACTATAGGATGGATTTTTTTTGTCTTCTCTCATTTCTGAAACCAATGTGACGCCAAGACGAACACTATGGATATTTCTTTTAACTGAAACGGATAATCTTGCCCTCCTGGGATTGCTTGAAACAGTAGATTTTACTGTTACCTCCTACTTTTTACTTCAGGAAGGAATTCATTGTACCATAAAGGTAAAAACAACTTGACTTGTAAAAAAAAAAATAAAATAAAAACGCCCAACTTTAACTGCAAGGTTTTATGAAACAGGGAATGTTATAACACCATCAAATCTTAAAATGATGTAAACACCAAAACAACCTCTGTCAAGTCATTTCAATCAGCTGTAACAGGCTGCATGAAGGTAAAGTTGGTTAGCTCTGTTGCTTTGCAGGTTGCAGGTTCAACTCCTGGTTCCATTTCAGGCTTAGTGTTTGCATATTCTCATTGTGCTTGGATTTTTTTTTGGAGGAATTCTTTTCTTTCCTTTCTCAGAATAACATACATGTGTTGGGTTAAGATGAGGTTTGAAATACTAACTTACCTTAAAAATGTTATTTTACTACTTATTTTTTCAGTACCTTCTTAATATTTTAATTTATTTTTATTCTTTCTCTCCTGTATCCTGTTGCTATTTTTATTTCCTTCTGTACCGCACGTTGGTGGTTTTTTAATGATTTCATTTGATTTAATTTGGGTCTGTATATAGATGTTGTACTGAGGTTCTTCTGGCTGTTTTTATACTTTGTCTGATCAATGATGCACCATTCCATAATCTTTGTGTTTCATTCAGACTTTGTAAAACTGAACTGTGTTGACATGATTTATTTTTTTTATAATCCATATTTAAGTCCTTTTTTTTATGTACTACACAGGTAAAAACAGTGAGGAAGCATCTAATTTGCACTTATTGTTTCTAATCTTTGACTGTAATAAATACTATCACTATGTAATTTTCCTACTAGTCAGAAATGAGAATAGATGAGGAGTAAGACGAGCTCTCTGTCAGATTAAGTATTTATAACAAACTTCTAAATAATTAAAATCCTTTCTGCCACCCTGCAGAGGGAGTTTCATAAGACTGCTCATAGCTCCACATGTTGCGCGTTTGTGATGCTAAACATGGCTGAACCACCTGATTTTAGTATTCAGTAATTAATGTTGACACTGTGTAACTACAAATGTTTTTACATCCCTGAAGGAACTTGAGCAGATGAAGTCTCGCATCGCCAGAGATGAAGTGAACGTGGAGGTGGACTCAGCCAGCGGACCAGAGCTGGGCAGCATTCTGTCTGAGCTGCGCTCCCAGTATGAGGGTATCGTCAAGAAGAACAAGGAGCAGGCAGAGCAATGGTACCGCAAGAAGGTGTGTGTGGAGAAACCTGTTCAAATCACTGCGTTCAGTTCTTACAGCTAGTGCAAGAGAGTCTGCATTGATTAAATACTTTATTTTCTTTGTGCAGTTGGAGACGATGCAGAATGAGGTGAAAGAGAGTAATGAGGCCTTACGGGGAGCCCAGGGAGAGCTGACGGAGAGACAGCGCTTCCTGCAGACCCTGGAGGTGGAGCTGGATAGTCTGCACAAACAGGTGAGCTGCTGGAATCAAAGCTGCAAACCAAAACCTGTGGTTCCCTCTTCTGTTTGCATAGTTTGACATGCTGTTAAAAACGATCAAGAGCTTTAAAATAAATAGTTATGCACATCTAATCCCCACTTTTGGTGCAGTACAAACAATAGCTTGTGTACTTAAAGCAATGCAAACACTGCAAACTAGAATTAAAGTGACGGTTATGAGTTAACTTTTCACTAAATTACTTTGATTTATAGCACCGTATAAAAAGGAGATTCTGGTTTCACGAGAGATTTGTCAAAGAGATACAAAGAAAATCCTTCAAGGAATTAACATTCAGTCCCAACCAGCCGAGTTTCGTCTTTATGCATATCCCTGCTGCGGTGTTTGGTCTGGAATTTTTATTTTTTTTTGCTTGTTTTTCTTACATGTAATCCGATGTTGACGGTGAACATGTTCTCCCACGTCTATAAGACACGCAAGGACATTTGGGATTCAGTTGCTAAACTATATGGGGGAGGCTTAGAGGAGTGCGATGGGCCCTGAAGATAGTTTGTTTGCGCTGAATGATTTCACAGGAATCTGTTGAGTCCCGAGGTTTGATTTCCACTGAAAAACATCCTCTGATGCAACGGAAGGAGACTAAGCCACAACATTTATGACTAATTACCTGAAGCGTCGTATTACAAAAGACTGATTACAAAACAAGTTATTGTTTTTGTGAATATCAGCCACGTTAATGTGCAACATTGTTTGTTTTTTTTTCCCCTTCTTTCCATCAGATAGCAGCTCTGGAGGGTAACCTGGCTGAGACGGGTCAGAAGTATTCTGCTGAGATGGAGCGGCTGCAGGTCACCCTGAGCCAGATGGAGGAGGATCTGTCTCAGCTCAGACTGGACATGCAGCGCACCAAAACCGACTATGAGCAGCTTCTCCGCATCAAGCAGAACCTGGAAATGGAAATCGCAACTTACAGACGCCTGCTGGAGGGAGAGGAATCGTGAGTGATGCTGACAAAGTTCTGATGAAAGGGTCACAGTAAATTGTGGGGTATCACTATATGCTTGTGCACATATAGATTATTACTTATTATTTCTCAGCTTCAATACCTTTTTTATTTAGTCTGGTATTGGTATTTGTATGAAAATATACATTCAAGTTTTCTAAATGTTGCACAAATAGGGGTTTATCATTAAAACAACCTTTTTTTTTGTTTTGTTTTTTTGCTGAGATAAAATCTTGTAGTAAAACGATATATTTCTGTGAATCTGGACAAACTATATAAGATAAATTGATAAAAATTGCATTGAGATTTTGCAATAATCTAGATGCGTTTGCTCCTTTGGAGATTTTGTCTAAAAATAATACAAATCTTGTCATATTGGACACAATTAACCAGATACAAATAAATGATTTCATTTACAAAGTAAAAAAAGTGAAAGAGTAATTGCCCCCTGCAGCAGCAACAACAAGGAAGCACTTGAACCAACTAGTAACAAGTTAGTCAAGTCAGAGGAATTTGGACCCAGTTTTCTTTGCAGAATTGTTTTCAGCCCCACGGAGATGTTTTGAGCATAAACAGGGTCATTAAGGTCACGCTGCAGCATCTCAAGCAGCTTAAATCCAGATTTGACGAGGTCACTCCAAAGGATTCATTTTATTCTCTTCGAACCACCCAGTGACCGACGTGCTGGTGGTCTTCAGATCACTTCAGCTCACATTGTCATCATGATGATGCAAAGAATGTTTCTAAGCAGATTTACAAGTTCACTAAATATCTTTAACTGTTTTGATCTTATTTATACAAACTAACTGGTTTTCTTTCTGTCCTTCAGTGTCAAAGAAATCCCTCCACCAAAAAGTGAGTATTTAATTTTGAAATGTTTATGATGTGTCAGAATGACATAATTAATTCAGCGAGAACTTTTCTTAACAAACGCTGACATGAACCCAGATGAAACTGAGAATGGAAGTACTCATGTGGTAATTTGGTTGACCAGCCCTTGTAAAGTTTGCATTATAAATCAGCTAAATGAGATGTTAAATAAAATAAGCGCAGGCAGTTGTGGCAGAAAAAACAAAACAAAACAGGATTAAATAAGAGCTTAAACACTCAGAACAAGGGTTAGCTTGAACTGGACCGACTGCTATTAGGCAGAAACCATAGCGTTGGATAATAAAACACACCTGATGGCAGACATACACACACACGCATCATCACACTTCTGTTATCAAAACACAAGCGAGGGAAGATTAGGAAGAAACAACAGCTGTGACAGTAACTCCCCTCCTTTGGACACCTTGTGACATGGATCATCTCCGTATAGTAAAACTTCTATGTACCCGTCATGCTGCGTTCAAGACTGTAAGCTTTAAATCTGATAGAGTGTCAGGAAGCAGGAGTCGACAGACAAGAACAAGAAGTAGCTTGAATGCAACTAACTAATCAATATTATCCAGGTGTTTCCAGATGTTACACTCCAGGGACACATTCTGCAATAAAAACACATTAAAAAAAGCAAATAAAGCTCATGAGTGCAGGAATCATGACGTGTAAGAATACAGAACTTCAACTCAACCATAAAAATACTATTTTTATCAATAATATTCACAAATAATCTTTCAGCAGCTATTGATGTGACATCCAAACCACATTTGGAGTCATTAACTATCTATTTGAGGCGCTGTTATGAGACATATGTATATATATATATATATATATATATGTATATATATATAAACACACCCAGGAGACCCAAGAATAATTACAGTTCTCTGAAAATACAAACAGCTCAAACGCCACTAACAGCTCAGCTCCTATAGCAACAACCTTGGGTGTGACGACGTTTATCCCCGTGTTGTAATAGCTGATGGTTTAGCAAACACGAGACGCTTTTGAAAATCATTTGACTCACAAGAAAAACAACAACACAAAGTAAGCGTCTGGTATCGTCTTTTGGGGAAGTTGTGACAGGGCTTTGAATATCTTTTGCTCTTTCTCGAGGTTAAACTTTCTTAAAATTGTTTTAAATTTCTCAACATTTCAACACGAAATACTTAAAATCTAAATAACGCTTTGAAAAATGATGTTAATAGATGATGAAAATATATTAATATGTTTTTGTGCAGAGGAGCCTGACGTTCGCACCAGAAAGATCGTGAAGGTGGTGACCCAAACGATGGTCAACGGCAAAGTGGTGGATGAATCCAGCGAGGTGGAGCAAATCGAAGAGTCGAAGAAATAAAAAAAAAAAGCCTAAACACTTTAAAGGCTAAAGTTAAAGTTGTTGCAGAAGAAGCACAGAGAATAAAAATATCTATATTCCAATAGTTTCACCATGTTAGACTACAAATGAATCATAAAGACGTTTAAATAGGAAAAACACATTTTTAAAAGAGTAATTTTGGTGAATTCTTTGACTACAAATGTTCTTTTGTTTTGTAGAGATGTTTCAAACATTAGCTTATCAATAACAGTTTGATTTTTAACTTTGACTAAACGTGCATGTGTTTGAATTTGTGTTAGATCTTTGTGTGAGAGGAACTAACAAATACTGCTGTCCTGAATATTCTGCAGAGTTAAATATTTATTTCCACATGTGGTTTGGTTTACTTTAGTAAGTACTATGAATGGATTTACTTGTTTTTACTGGAATAACATTTATTATCTTTGCGTTTTTTTTAATGTACTCTAAATAAAAAATACCCTGCTTTTCGGCTGCTGATTTGTGTCTGAATTTTGTGATTCTATGTGTTGCTTTCAGACCAAATAACTCATCTGGCACATTTACTATGTACAATAATTGTCACGATTGGTGTTGTAGGTGTGGACTCAAATGCAGGAGACAGGAGCTAAATTAAACACTTTAATAATAATAATAAAGTAAACAGGCTGACGGGGCAGCAAACAAGGAGAACATAAACTTACTGATGAGAGCAAAGAGGAGGTAAAATCCAACGGTGAGACAAACGGGACGTTTTGACGAGCACCAGACAAGGGAGGAAACTAAAAGTGCAGCCTTTATACCAACTGAACACAAAAGGGCTAACGAGACATAACAGGACACAGCTGAGGAGACAGATAGATCAAGCAGGTGAGAGACACAAGGGAAACAGAGAGCAAAAGGATATCAAAATAAAAGCACGACAGGAAGTGGGGCGAGACCAAACATAAAAGCCTAACAGGAACACATGAGACATGACTACACAGAACAGAGTTATTAGTGGAAAGGAAAACCAAACACAAAATCACAGATAAACAGGAAAAAAACGCTACAAGAAAACAATACTCCCATAAATCATAACCCCAAGACCTAACAATAATCAGTTTTAGAGCATCAATCTTGAGATATTTGGTCATATTTGCACTGGTTATAGTTTAAATAGATGGTTTGTAATATTTTATGAAGGATTTTTCATGTTATATCAGCTAATTTGTTCATTTCCTACCTCCCAGCCCTCTTTACTGTAATTATTATGAATGTATTTTTCATAATATTAATACATCCCGCTTTCCAAAAAATATTCATAAAATCATACTTTATAAACAACACATTAGATGTTCAGATTGAGATATTTTACTTTATGAAACTATGAACTCATTTTGACTTTAATGGCAGTGACATTAAAAAAAAAAAGTTGGAGCAGGATGATGTTCACCATCATGTAGCATCTCCTCTTCTTTCAACATCTGTTTGTAAACATCTGGGAAGTGGAGACCTGCTGCTGGAATTTTAGGAGAGGAACATTGTCCCGTTCTGGTCTGATGTGGTTTAACATTGTCTTGAGAAAATATTTAAGACCCTTTCTGACAGAGACTTTGTCTAGATGGGAGCAGATGTTGCTCTAAAGTATTCAGTATTGGTGGTTTTCCAGATGTGTAAGCTGCCCACACCATGAGCACTAAGGGAACCTCATACCAGAGTTTGAACTGTCTGCTCAACAAGCTGATTTAAAGTTGTGTTTTCAGAGGGAACAACCAATATACTGCTTTAGGGCAGGGCCGGCCCTGAGCTGCGTTGGTGCCCTGGGAGAAAAGGGATTTTGGCGCCCTCTACTGCCCAGAACAGAAACAACGTAACTCAATAACGTTGCAAAAAATATTTATTTATACTAAAATGAACAGTAGAGATGATAGATAGATATAGATATTTAATTATTACTTGCTCTTTACATGAGATGAATGGTTTGTCCAACAGTTTGTCCAAAAAAAAAAAAAAGAGAGAATTTGGCGACCTAGGCAATTGCCTGGTCTGCCTATGCCCAGAACCGGCCCTGCTTTAGGGCGTATTAGGCCAAATACAGCTGTGGATGGTGATTATGAAACACTGGAGAGAGATAAAGGTAAAGGAATAAAGCATCTGTTTTCTTTTTCTGTCATAAAGATAAATTCATAGACAGAATGATTTCAGTGGCAGCAGAAACATGATGTTTGGATTAGTTGATGTTCCAAAACTAAGAAAAACTAAAAAAAGAAATAAATGATGAAACTGTCCAAACTCAGAGACCCAGAGATAAAACGCTCCTTTGTCCGTGTTTAAAACTGCACTGCCATCTGGTGGTGTTGTTTATTGTATAAAAAGGAAATCACAAAACACTGCAGTAGCAGGGTTGTATGGTGGTGCAGCTGGTTGCAGCAAGAAGGTCTTGGGTTCTCCAAGCTAAATATATATACGTAGGTTAATTGGCAATTCTAAATTGTCCCCGTGTGAATGTGTGTGACTGATTGTCTGTCTCTATGTGGCCCTGTGATGGACTGGCAACCTGTCCAGGTGGGACCCCGCCTCATGCCCAATAACCCAGAACAAGAATATTTTTTAATTGATCTTTAACCCCAGAGTGCCCTCAATGACCTAAAAGCCGAGCCAGTATTAAATGACTGAGTACTGGTAAACCCTAACCCACCGGTAAACCTTTTACTGCCCCGATTGCATTGTTTGGATTTGGTTTCATTTTCTCAGACTAAGAAAAGGATTAACCACTTGTTTGGCCAAAGTTCACCAACTGCGAACATTATTCCTACAAAATGTATTTCTTTGGTTGTTTCTATAAACGTTATTAAAAATGGACCTGTTTACTTTCCGTTTACTTGACTGAAAATGGGTGGAATATAAAACTGATTGTTTCCAGTTTCTCTCAACAGTGAAGATTATTCATAAGAATATAATCCAGGTTATTCAACAAAAGCTTTAAATTTATAAAACTGATTAAAGTTAAGTGCAATCTGAGGTGACTTTCTTCCTGTACTTCTTTGCGATGTCTTTGCAGAGGTTGACCCAGATGTAAATCACATGACAAGGCTGCAGTTTTAAGAATTTCCACGATCCTCTGATAAAGTTCTGACTATAACGTGCACATTGTAGGTAATTTCTGCTTTTTAAGTGGCAAAATTTTGCTAGAATTTTGATGAGAAATCATTTTATCCGTCTGAGGTATCAAAGGTTTTAACAGCTGCATCGAACGCTCTGTCTGGAACAATGAAATCCTGATTTAATGAGTTCAGGAAGAAACTTGCGTTTAAATAAAGAATAAATTATTCTAGCTAATTACTTTTTTTATTTTTTTTATTTCACTTATTAAGTAAAGTTGAAGATCAAACTCATTAAGACACAGATATATGATGTATGTTTATGAATATGAAACTGCTAAATTAAGCAGTTCATATTTAGCTGTAATTGTTTCCCAAAAAGTCTAAAGCCTCTTTCTTAACCATCGAAATATATATATATATATATATTGTGAGGATTTTAGCTTTTTGGTATGCTAATCAACTTTTACAAGTAAAATGGGGCGATTCCTTTTCTGATCATTTTAGAGTGAGTAATGGTGTCAGGCAGGGTGGGATTCTTTCACCATCTCTTTTTAATGTATATATGGATGATCTGTCGAACCAGCTAAATAACTGCAGCACAGGATGTGTTGTTGGGGATACAGTCGTTAATCATCTCATGTACGCAGATGACTTGGTAGTGTTTTCCCCATATAGTGCTGGGTTACAGCAGCTTCTGAGAATCTGCTCACATTATGGCACACAATTCGATATTAACTATAATGTTAAAAAGAGTAACATCATGATTGTGCGCTGTAAAGATGACCTGAAGTTAGTGTTCCCTGTGTTTACCCTGGGCAGCAATGTTCTTGAAGTGTGTAGAGAAATAAAATATCTTGGCCACTGTATCTCAGATGACCTATCTGATGATAGCGACATCAAGAGACAGTGCCATAAACTGTATGCTAGGCTAACATGCTTAAGAGGAAATTCTATATGTGTTCCCCAGCTGTCAAAATCTCACTGTTTAGAGCATACTGTACACCACTCTATACTGCTCAGCTGTGGAGCAGCTACCATGCAAAATCTATGGCTCAACTGAACGTAGCATATAATGATGCTTTGCGGCTGCTTTTGCGTGTGCCGAGATGGCACAGTGCCAGCCAGCTGTTTGTCAGTCATAAGCTGCCAACATTTAAAGCACTTTTACGAAATCTTATGTATAGATTTATGTGTCGACTACTCATTGCCAAGAATAACATTATAATGGCATTAACAAATCCTGGAAAGAGTCACACAAAGTATAAATCTGGCATCTGGAAGCACTGGTACATGAGTCTGTCTTTTTAATGAAATGTAAAAGTAAATGTATTTATACATCTTAATTGTATGTATTCTTTTTATGTACTTTTTTATCTACTTTGTATGTTTGCTATGGACCTTTATATTGAGTCTGAAATAAAGAATTATTATTATTATTATTATATATATATATGCACTTGAAATGTAATTATAATAAAACCTGATGTGGTTTAAAATACTATAACTTTCTTGATTGTTTGTACAAGCAGCACGAAATTCATTTCAGACATGTTTGTTAGAAAAAATGTTTATTTTAAACCCCCTTCAACTCCAAACTCCACTGCAAAGTTACATTTTGTTTTGTTCAGTCATACAAACACAAGTGAAGGAGGATAAAAGGGTTTCAATGCCTTTGCTTTGTTTTCACCTTCTCCTGTACATCCCTTTACATTTACATTTCCTCTCAAACATTCACTCTCACATTCTCAGATTCTCCCTCTTCTTGTTTTGAAATGATCTGGAGTGTGCAGGCGCACACACACACTCCTCTCTTTCTCTTTCGTTTTTAGTTTAGCAGGCTCCAGACTGCAGGACGGGCTGAAACTGTCCAGCCATGCAGATTTCATCCTGTTTCTGACGGACAGCGCGCTGGATTGCAGGAGGCAGACCTCTGGGATTCCTGGAGAACACGAGGGCGTATCCATCGTCGCAGGATCCATCTTCTTTCAGGGTGCGGCAGGCGTAGGTGATGGCGTAGTTGTCGTAGTCAGTGTCGATCACCCAGTAGTTGTCGCCTGGTTGCAGAGACAAGACAAGAAGAATATGAGGATAAATAGTGCGGAGTGTGGATGTGAAAATGTGTGCAGATCTTACCTCCACTGGAGAGATAGCTGGCCAGACCCTGGTAGTTCATGAACATCTTTCCAGGGGTGTTGGGGTCAGGAACAGAGTACTGAGCAGCCATGTCTGCACACACAACCCAGAAGCTGGAAAACAATACAAAGGCATGAATTTCAATAAGTCAGCAAATACATTTCTAAGCAGTTACAGCTGATTCTTTTGTCCATAATCTACTGAAAGTTGTAGAAATCTGAACAGTGAGATCAGTTGCTGTTCAGCTGCAGCATTCAAACCCTTCGTCTTATGTAAAAAGGCTTTTCATTCTTTCTAATCTTTCTTAATCCAAAGAAATTCTGGTCGGAGCTAATGCTGCTTAGAATGTTCTTCTAAAAACAGCAAACCTGTTCTTAGATTTGCAGGTGGAACACAAACAAACATGAGCAGCTTTTTGGAATTTTGAGCCAGGAAATAAATATTTTCGGTTCTTAATTTCCTCAGATCATGTCGATTCAAATCTTTGGCATCTACAGAGAAGGTGCTCGGTCTTTACTGAGGATGTCTTGTGTGCACCTTTTTTTGCTTTGTCACTTACCCAAACAGAGTGACACGCCCTCTGGAGGAGGCCGTCATGGAGCCATCATCATCGATGGTGTACTCAGCTGAGATGTTGTCCTGCAGGAACAGTCCTTCAGGGTCTTTTTTCTGCAGAGCGTACCATTTCCCAGCATACTACAGAGGAAAAGATTAAACAAGTTACAATATGGAATGGATTCCAACTTTTTTCAACATAAATGTCACTTTTGTTGCGCCTGAACTCACTCTTTTGGGGTCAAAGTCTTGCTTGACTGAGAAGCTGTCGACCACACAGGAGGTGGACAGACAGCGTTCCACGCAGGACACGAAGACCAGCAGCAGGGCCAGCTTAGAGGATCCCATTCTGACCGGAGGTTAGAAGTAAGAAAACACAGTCATTGTCTGAATATGAACAAAGTTTAACTGTAAGTCAATCAACATACACAAAGAGGAAAAAAAAGCTCTGATTCTTACAGATTTAATTTAAAAACGCTAAATTATTCTTTAAAAAATGGACAAATTTTCTTACCTGTTTGTGGTAAAAGTAGTAAGAGTGATTAAAATCAAAGTTCTAGTTGTTGTTCTTCTTCAGATTGGGTCTGGTTTCAGACGCTGCCTTATATATGTGCCCAACAGACAAGCTTATGGCTGATTTTCATTGCTTGGAACTAAATAAGGTGCTTAAATCTAGAGGTAATCTCGTTGGGTTGAAATCCTTACCGTAATCTGGCCTCTATGTTCAAACCTGCCAAGACTTACTATTAAAACAACTAGACCTTTATGTAACTGACTGGACGGAAAGTAAAACAAGCTCAAAATTCACTGTATTTAACATTTTTTGTTAAATTGCTGCAAAGTATCAAATCTACACAATAATAATCTGCACTAATTACCACAAACTATATATTTACACTATATTGATATCAAAAATGTTGTGGTGTAAGTGATTTAACTAAGTTTTGGAAATTTGAGCACCAAATATGAGCTTTAAACAAAACATATTTTTAGAACATTTTTTTTTTATTATGTTGCAGGTATATTTAAAGCCAAATTTAGGAAAATACAACTTAAATGTTTTTTTTATAAACAGCAGTTTTTAAGAAAGGCAATCTAAATCAACACAAATACAATGATTAAATCGCCATGTTTGCAAAAAAATAACAAATTTGATAAACTGTCTTTATCTTGTTCTTGTTCTCATCTTCAGCTGAATATCGTTTAAAGTTTGTTTTTTCATTTATTTGTTCCTGCAAGATGTCGCTGTGTATAAAGTGTAAATCAGCTTTATTATAATGTAAAACAACGAAAAATGTGTAAAAGACCTTCAGTAAAAACATCTGACGTGAACATGTCACGCTTAACCAGCCGAGATAAACAGAAGAAACAATAAAATAGTCCAAATTATTCAGCTTTCAATATCAAGAGACTAAATTTTAACACCTGTTTTTTTTGTTTTTTTAATAAAAAAAAACCTCATTTGACTGAGCGAGAGGGATTTCCAGTTTGCTGCTCACATAACACAGTTATTACAGGTTAATTTTACCACTCAGAATTAAAAAAGTAAAAGGCAAAGTTCATTATATGGTCACAGCTGAACAGCGCTGTTAGTTGGGAGAATAAATAGATTGAAAATACGAAATTATCTTTTGGTTGAGCAACAAGACGTAATCCTTTAAGAGGTCGTCTGTAAACATCCAGATAATACAGTTAGATAATTAGATAAATAAAAGTATTTTAAATGTGGACCCTTTCATTAAAGTGGCTAATTCTGAAGAACTCATTAAGCATCATAATTTTTCCACCATTGTTCACGCACACTCAGGCACACGTGCGCTCATTTCCTGGATTAACTCAGATTCTTGTTGGCGTAATGTATCATGTAATAGCTTCTTAAGTCACCATCTTTTTTTTTCTTCTGTGTGCTTCTTTCTAATTAAAGTTCTTTGTCAGCGTATGAGGACCGGGTGGAGTCAGACTGTTAGACCACCTGACTCACATTGTTGGTAAACAGACAGATCAGTGAGGACAGGGACAGACAGACAAATCAGTCAGTACAACTGATCTTTTCCACTGCAGTAATCCGTCTTCTACAGCCTGAAATAGATCGCAGATACAAAAAAAGATGCTACTCACATTCTGTCGCTTGAATTTAAACATCTGCCTCATGAAGGAAAATGTTTACGTCATGATGAGTTTATGTTGGAGCTCATGAGGGGGTGTTTTCTGTTGTCATGTGATCAGAGTTAACCCTGAGTAGGAACATGAGGACACAGAACATGATGGATTGATGTTCTGTTGTTATAAAGCTATTGGGCGGCAGTAAAGATGTAGATCAGGTTCTTCTGGTATTTGTAGGGTCACTGGTTTAAATCCCTGCTCTGAAAACACTGTTTTATGTTGTGTTATTTGTTTGTTTGATGGTCAGGGGCTCAACTGTGTCTGCTAGAAGTGGTTTTACATGCACACCCCATAATCTCACCCCACGCCGGGTCTGGATCCAGCATGACTCTCTAAGACTGTGGCAGGATGTAGCTTCATGGAACTATCAGAGTCTTCATGTGTATCTGATGTCAGAATAAACTAGTTTCTGATGCATGATGATGTTGTTGTCTGAGGTATTTAGTTTCACAGCGTTATGTTTTAGAAACAAGTTTACTTTGTGTCATTCATTGAAACTTTGAATGAACAAGTGTACATACTCAAACTACAGCTTGTAAACCTAAAACTCGGATGTTTCCTTTCAGAAAAGACGAGAAGCATCTTGATGAATTAAGAACACTTGAATGTTTGTCTGCCGCCACCTACTGGTGCTTCTCAGAACTGTAGCTGGAACAGCTCACAGTCCCAACACACATCTTTCAGTCCAATCATAAAATAAATGTTTGAATAGCTCATTATGTATGTTTAATGCAATGGAGAACAGTCACTCATTATGTCTATATTATTATAAATAAGCCACAAGTTGGTAATTGTGGTTTAAAGGGAAAAAAACAAAAAATATACTAATGATTTGTTGCACATGTTAAATCAAATCTTACGGACAAACTCTAATTGGATTTAAACATTTTTAGTCGGCTCAAATTACTAATTCTCATCTGTGACCAAATACCTACCAAACATCTTTACTGTAGCATTTTTCTGGTTAATTCTTATAATCTCATAACATGCTAATATAGATTTAGATGAAATAAATAAGCAAATAAACAAATAAATAAATAAATAAATAAATAAATAAATAAATAAATAAATAAATAAATAAATAAATAAATAAATAAATAAATAAACAGACAGACAGACAGACAGACAGACAGACAGACAGACAGACAGACAAACACACAAACACACACACACACACACACACACACACTCTCAAGTGTGTTTTGTTATCCTTATGGGGACCGTCCATTGACTTCCATTGATTTTAGTAACTAGATTTATACCTAACCCAAACCCTTTTCCTAACCTTAACCATTACGATCTATTATTTGCCAATTTGAAGGTGTGAAAACTAATGCACTTTTTAACCCTCTTCTGAATTTGATAATCATAAACAACAATAAAAAAAATGTTATTAAAAGTGCATAAAACTGATTTAAACCAAACTTCGGTCTAAAACAGAAAATATCTTACTGCCATGCATTAAATTATATAAAACTCAACGACTGGACCACAAACATGACACACTTTCACACACACAGCGGCGCTGTTGGTGTCTGTGTGGCAGCAGATTATCTATCCGACCTTTTCTTTAAGGTCTTTATGCAGCCTGATTATAGACAGGTTCTTTCATATCTGAGGAAAAGATTCATTTTACCTTTAGTGGTTCAGAACATGAATTATTTATCCGATTGCACTAAAATGGCACAGAAAATCAGAGCGTTTGGGTGGTGAAATAATTAGCAGGTGTCCTTACTAAATAGGGCTTATGCCTGAAGAGGCCTTGTTTAATAAGGACATAACGAGCTTGTACAGATACAGTCTCAAGACAGGAACATTATGATGAACATGTGGGAGACATGACAAGAACTAAATGTGTAAACTGTGTAAAGTTTATGTTTATTTAATCTGTTGAAATCTATTTGAATCAAACTGCATTTTAGGTTTCCACAAATAAACTTGTGAAATTCTATTATGAATTATTCTCCTTCACCAAAAAAAAAGGACATTTCATCATTTATTCTCATTTCTGCCGCAGATCAGCACGTCGGTTTTACATGAGTTTGTATCGGGTTTTGATCGGACTGAACTGATCGAAGATCGGATGCTTGGAATCCACAAATCCATCGCTACACGATCAGCTGATACCTTTAGCACAGGCAGATCCCTGCTAACCTTCAGCACTATCTGCTGATGACAGAGGGATTGTTTGGATTCAACCCTCTGCCTTTTCGTCAGGGCTCTCCCTCTTGAAGTCTGCTCATCCTACTAACGGGGGGGCGGATTATTAGTATTTTTTACCTGTATTTGAATGTACCCACCTGTACTTTCTCCCTGTTTATCATTTAGGAAAGATGTGTTTTGCTCTTTAAGGGACAGAATCCGATGAAAGAGTAATCTTTTGCTTTCTTGTTGGAGAATTTGGAGGGATCTCCTTTCGAGCAGCGTTGGACCCAGAGGGAGCTCCGTCACAAGGGATATTTGGAGTAGGAAACCATGGGTGTGCAAAAAGAAGATGTGGAAAAGTTCCTCAAAGAGAACCCTGCATTTACTCAAACGTACTTTGCCAAAAAGATGAGCCCATCCGTCATATCGAAGCTATCTGGATTTCCAGAGAAACAGATCGACTTCAACCAATTCCGAGAGTTAAGTCAGGTAAACCAATTCTTTAACCACTTACTCATGGAATGAAACGCAAATACAGTCACATGAATTTCAACTTTTCTCCCCCCCAAAAGGTTGAAGAGAGCTTAATAATGTATGAGCTGATCAAAGACATGCAGGAGAACGTCAACATGGAAAAGGTGGTCTTCAAGATCTTGAAGAGACTCAGTGCTCTGATCCACGCCGACCGCTGCAGCTTGTTCATGTACCGGCAGCGGAACGGCATCGGAGAGCTCGCCACCCGGCTCTTTAATGTCAGCAAGGATTCAGTGCTGGATGACTGCGTGGTACCGCCCGACTCTGAGATCGTCTACCCAATGGACATGGGAATAGTTGGAAACGTTGCCCTTACTAAGAAGACGGTTAACGTAAAGGATGTTAAAGAGGTAAAGGGAGTTGGACGGGGCAGAAATGACGAGTCAGTTAGCGTGAGCTTGAGACGATGAAGGATTATATGAATGAGCTGCAGATATTGAGTAAATCTACACCTATTTGTAATAATGTGGTTCCTGTTGTTACCACCAGGTGGTTCTCTTACAAGTAGATTTAAATCCAAACATTATAAAATGTATATTAACAGTTAGAATTAAATTTTGTTAAATATAATATGAGCTAATATAAAAGGAAACAGAAAAAAACAACAAAAAAATACACAAAAAAAGAGTATTTTATTATAAGAAATGTATGTTTAAGCTTTTAATGACTGTGTAGAAATATGTTACACTATATATGTGTTACAGACACTGTTAATGCAATAAATTATAATCTACAAACCAACATGAAAAAGAAAATTCAGCAGTTAAATCAATAAAAAACCCTGTTGTTACATTTGCTATGATGCAGACATAGTTACATGTTATAATTCTGGTGAATTGTCGTAGTGAGCCGCTTGTAGCTGATGTATACTTGACCGTGTGTGGGTGTAAATCCCCTTGTCAGACTTAATCCATTTATTTTCAGATCCCATCAGCCTCTGTTGTCGCTGTGGATTAGATGTCTCTGGCATTTAGTCAGCAAGAATCTAAAACAGATCAAAACTAGTTTGTCTCTCGTCCAGGCAGCAAGAAAGTTGTTTTGTTTTCTGCAAACAAAAAGTTTTATGCCAATTTATTACATATATTTATTAATAATTGTGGTTTTGGTACACACTATTATTTATTCACCTATCAGCAATTAATCTGTGTTATTATCTGAATGATTAAATTATTTGTATTATAAAAGTTTACCTGAGAAATAAACAGATTGTAAATATATACACATCCTGTGAAGTCAAGCTGGTGCACAGTTACTCTCCAACATCCCCAAAAATGTTTAAATTTGGCTTTAAAATGACCAATAATTGTTATCTGAAAAGGATTCTTGTGATTCAGGAATGTGTTTGCCGATGTAAGTGAATGTTTTCTGCCTTATCTTCAGAACCAGCACTTTAGCTCGTTCGTTGATGAAC
Source organism: Pachypanchax playfairii (assembly GCA_006937955.1). NCBI lineage: Eukaryota > Metazoa > Chordata > Actinopteri > Cyprinodontiformes > Aplocheilidae > Pachypanchax > Pachypanchax playfairii. Next base: position 2,943,187 of record SSNP01000014.1, on the reverse strand, counting down.
TCACAGATTACAAGACCAGGAACGTTCTGGCCACGCCCATCCTCAACGGCAAAGACATGGTGGCCATCATCATGGCTCTGAACAAGACCACAGGACCGTACTTCACAGCTGAGGATGAAGATGTGAGTCACAAAACATAGTTAGTTTCAGTCCTAAACATTTGGCGACATCAACGCTTCATCATTTATTTCTCTGTTTATGTTTTAGCTCTTTTTGAAGTATCTGAAAATTGCCTCCCTGAACCTGAAGATCTTCCACCTGAGCTACCTTCACAACTGTGAGACACGTAAAGGACAGGTACCAGTGGAACCTGAAGACTCTGCTGCTGCTGTGTGTAGGCCTAATGAAACCAATCCCTGTGTTTGTTGTGTTTTCCAGCTGCTGCTGTGGTCTGCCAACAAGGTGTTTGAAGAGCTGACCGACATCGAGAGACAGTTTCACAAAGCCTTGTACACAGTCCGAGCCTACCTCAACTGCGACCGCTACTCTGTGGGTTTACTAGACATGACGAAGGAAAAGGTAAAGTTTTATTGTTTATTAGCTACAGCTTGAGCGTTTATCTCCGTGAGGTCAGTAACTGGTGTCCGTCTCCTCTCAGGAGTTCTTTGACATCTGGCCCGTGCTGATGGGAGAGCAGCCGCCTTACTCTGGTCCAGTAACTCCTGACGGCAGGGTGCGTCCTTTTATTTCATCTGCACTTTTATTCTCGTTTTATATCTCTAATTATATTTTTCTTGTAGGAGGTAAACTTTTACAAAGTGATCGACTACATCTTGCACGGAAAAGAAGACATCAAAGTAATACCGTAAGCAAAACCACTTCAATTTTTACCTCAGTGTGGGATTCTCCAGGTTTTTGTGATTATTTAAGCAACAACAGAACAAGCTGTTAATGTATAAGCGATCATCATGCTTAAATCTGCTCACTTGCCTCTTCCTCACCTGTCACTCAGTAATCCACCTGCAGATCACTGGGCTTTAAGCAGCGGTTTGCCCACTTACGTAGCAGAAAGCGGTTTTGTGAGTCCCTTTATTAATTCATTGAAACAAATCGTTGAATTATCGTGCACATGAATAAATCTGATCTTTTTGCTCTGTTTCAGATTTGCAACATTATGAATGCAGCTGCTGATGAGACGTTTAAGTTTCAGGTCAGACGTTTCAAGCATCTACAGCAGACGAGGAAGTTTAGATGTTCATTGAGGAAAACTTAAATTCTGTTTTGCTTTGCTGCTGCAGACAGAGGCGCTGGACGACAGCGGATGGACCATAAAAAATGTCCTTTCTCTCCCAATCGTCAACAAAAAAGAAGAAATAGTTGGAGTGGCAACGTTTTACAACAGAAAAGATGGAAAGCCTTTTGATGATCATGATGAGCAGCTCATGGAGGTGATGCTGAATTTACTGACGACAAATCACCAATTTCACAACTTTCTTTGTGTTAGTTTGTGAATAATCGTGTCACTCAGAGTGCAGATGTGGATTTTTCTGATTTATAGGCTTTGACTCAGTTTCTGGGATGGTCAGCTCTAAATACAGACACTTACGATAAAATGAACAAGCTGGAAAACCGGAAGGACATCGCTCAGGACATGGTCCTGTACCATGTTAAGTGTCGGGATGATGAGATCCAGAATATTCTGGTTTGTGATGTTTTCATGGATTAAAAACAAACATTGGAATAATCTGTGGCTTCAAATAAATGAAAAATAAGTAAATAAAACAGCAGAAACGATACAGAATACACTTGTTTGCTGATTATTGATTGATTCTTTTTGCTGATTTAATTGTCAGAATTCAACATTTTTCACACTTTTTCTAGAATACGAGAGAAGTCTACGAATGTGAACCTGCAGAGTGTGAAGAAGAGGAGCTTCTTCAGATTCTGGTACTTAAATGTTTGTATTTTGGAAAGAATGTTAATGCCCTGAATAAAAAAAACTGCAGGTTTAAGAAACATCAATTTACCGTTTCCCACATTCACTTTGTTCACGTTTTATTCTTTCATTTCCGCATCTGGTTCTCAGAAAAAAGATTTGCCTCCTCTGATCAAGAAATTTGAGATCTACGAGTTCCGCTTTTCAGACTTTAACTGCACGGAACTGGATCTAGTGAAGTGTGGGATCCAGATGTACTACGAGGTGGGCGTGGTCAAGAAGTTCCAGATCCCTCAAGAGGTAACGCTGGTGCATGTTCACGCAACATTTCTTCTGATTATTTTTTTTCCTAAATCAATTCTCCGCGCTCCTCTCAGGTGCTGGTTCGCTTCATGTACTCGGTCAGTAAAGGCTACAGAAAAATCACTTACCACAACTGGCGTCACGGATTCAACGTGGGACAGACCATGTTCACGCTGTTAACGGTATTTGTTTGGGTTGTTTGGGATGACTTGATTAGATTCAATCATTTGGTTTGTAAAGATCAATCTGACATGTAAAATGGATTTATTCTATTTGTTTGGCTCATTGGTGTGTTTTGACTCAGACTGGACATCTGAAGCGGTATTACACTGACCTGGAGGTGATGGCTATGATTACTGCTGGATTCCTGCATGATATCGACCACAGAGGGACAAACAACCTGTACCAGGTCAAGTAAGTGAAACAAATCTTTCAACTCTTATGACATTTTTAAGAGGTCATTCCATTAAAAATGTTTTTTCTGAGGTTTCTGTTGAATATTTTAGCTCCACAGGTGTTCTTACCTTCATAGTGGGTGTGAAAGTGGCACAACAACTTCTAACGCCTGAGTTCTCCCGCGTTCGAAAAGCCTGTATTTGTCACGTGCCAACTCCTTTTAGCTCGCGCAGTTGAGACCACGCCTAGCAAGTGCTGGCTAAAAACTGTTAGCATAAACGCGTATCAAACCGGAAGATACTCGGTGCGCTGTTGCCATGCGCAGCGGGTAAGGAAACAGGAAGCTGTGTTCTCATAGGCTAGTTTCTTGGCCAATCCGAGTCCAGCGAATTAGCAAAATGACTATTAAAGATTTGGAGCCGAAGCCAGCCGAATCTTCTGTACAGGTTAATACTTCAGAAATAACCACAAAGTATTGAAATTTGTGTGAAATGGCCTCTTTGACAAAACACTTGGACTCATGGTCATGATACAAAAAGTGTTTTTGTTTCTAGGTTTGTGAAAAAAAATGCAGATTATTGGCAGAAGGAAATCACGTAAAGGGCTTCATTTTTAATAATTTCACAATATTTGCAAGATAGGAAATTTTGCTGATATTTTTGTCAACAACCACCCGTTTGACTCATTAATCCAGCTACATTAGGGATCACAATGAAATTATGGGGTTACACATAGATCATAACATGAGGTAAAATGCATTATTTGCATGATGGCATTGCATAAGCAACTTGTTGTTCTGATGGACTCACTACTCCTTCTAAAAAATAACATAAAATGTTTCATCACACTTGGCACAAAGTAGATTATGTGTCTTTTTAATATCTAGTATTTTTTAGTAGTGTTATGAAAACTTTTTCATGGGTCATAATTCCCAATAAACGTGGTAATACAATAAATTTTACAGCCTATAAATACATCAACAGAATTTTATTGAAGATCCATATTCAAATGCATGATGATAAAAGTCAAGAACAAAGTTATACATATATTTCAAGGAATGTCTTAGAATAAAAAAATGTCTGGTGAAGCTGTTGATATTGCAGCTTATATTATAACTGAAATTGATCTCAACAGATCTGGGAACCCTCTGGCCAAGTTGCACGGCTCCTCCGTCCTGGAACGACACCATCTAGAGTTTGGAAAGTTCCTTTTGTCTGATGAGGTAAAAAAAATAACAAAGAAAAAAATGAACTTAACATGTTTATAGCTTCACATCCAACCTCTTTAATTCTATTTTCATCTGCAGTCACTGAATATCTACCAGAACCTCAACAGGCGGCAGGTCGATCATGTGATTCATCTGACGGACATCGCCATCATTGCCACTGATCTGGCTCTTTATTTCAAGTCAGTGCTGCTTCAGATTTCTTTTACAAGCAGATTCATTTTTCTGCTTTGCTTCGACTTTATATAAAAATGTTCTTTTTTCTCTCTCTCTCTCTCCCAGGAAGAGAACCATGTTCCAAAAGATTGTTGACCTTTCACACACGTACGAGGATGAAAAGAAATGGGTGGATTTCATGTCTTTAGAAACAACCAGGAAAGAAATTGTCATGTGAGTATATAAAAAATCACACTCAGTGTTTGTTGATCCTGTTCTTTTGTCTGAAAATGGACCTGATTTGTTGTTTCAGGGCTATGATGATGACAGCATGTGACTTGTCTGCCATCACAAAACCCTGGGAAGTACAGAGCAAGGTAAGACGCACCAGTTCACAAAAACTGGACTGCTGGGTTGTTATAAACTGGTTCAAGGTAGATAACTTTGGGTTTTTCAGGTTGCCTTGTCTGTGGCAGCAGAGTTTTGGGAACAGGGTGACTTGGAAAGGACCGTCCTGGAACAACAACCAATTGTGAGTTGGAATAAAAACGCTAAATCATTTCATTCATTTCATGCTTGGTACATTTTTAAAGCTCCTTAACAACAATTGTCAACCTGCTGTGATATAAAGCCAGAATCCTGAAGGGTTCTGCTGGGTTTTTAGTCAGGTATGAGGAACCCAATGGGCTCCCCATGGTGATGTTTGGAGCAAGTAGAAAATATCCATGTTGGGGTAGTTTATCTTTATGGCAGCAGTGTTTTAGAGTCTTGGATGTAGCGTAGTGGCAGCATGATGATGGGCCTGAGCCTCAGCTATAACCCCATCACATGGCTGCATTGTACCTGTGTCACCTGATCCTTTACCATTTAGATGCATCCTGACTCTTCATGAGGAACCATTTAACCACAGAGCTCAAAGTTTGATTCAATCGTGGGTGCACATGTACTAGAGTGTTGGACACATATCGTGTGGAGATGGTACAGGACAGCGTCTCAAGGATGTAGTGGAAACACACCTAGCTGTATGAGTGGAATGATTATTAACAGGTCACGGAGAGTGCAGCAGGATCAGTATCTTGAGTGAAGGGGCCTAAAGGAATCGTCCAGGTATATGAAATGAATCCATGCTGTAATGATTTCATTCTGTCTCTTCCACCAGCCTATGATGGACAGGAACAAAGCAGCAGAGCTTCCTAAACTACAGTGTGGTTTTATTGACTTTGTCTGCACGTTTGTCTACAAGGTACAGTGTTACATCTTCATGCACAAGTCCACCACTATATTTAGTAGCATTTACTACCTTTTCTTTGAGCTTCTAATTCCTGCTCTGCAAACAACTTCCACCTATTGTATGTTCACTTCTCCTACCTTTTTCTTTTGTCTTCTCAGGAGTTTTCTCGCTTCCACCCCCAAATCCAACCCATGCTGGATGGTATCCTTAACAACAGGAAGGAGTGGAATGCTAAAAAAGAGGAGTATGAGGCTAAATTGAAAGCTATAGAAGAAGCAAAGGCTGCTAAAGAGGCAGCAGCAGCAGCAAAAGGTGAAGTAAAACTTTAACATCCCCATTTTCCAACCGGTATCAGGTGTTTTGTTTCACCTGGTTTGGCTCAGTGTGGAAGAACAATGACATTTTGAGTCAGAGGAGATGAAGGTGAATATTTGTGGCTTCAAACGATCATGTTTGGAGGTATTATAGAAATGATACCGCAAAAACTGTGAGATATGTCGTGGAATAATCTAGTCGGTGCTTTTTTCATTGTGTAGTATATTTTAACAAATTATGATATATAATCTGCATCATGATAAAAGAACTGAAAGTATTGAAATGATACTTTATGTCCTTTTTGCTGAGTTCCACCCTTCCAAAAACTAAAGCTGGTCTCAAATTGAATACAACGCGGACTTACAGAAACACAATAAAAATGGGCCTCTGAAAAGATGTAACTTTGACCCAGAAGCTCACAAATTTCCTGAAGTCTTACCAAAAATCCCAAAAGAAAAGGCAAAAACCAACTTAAACTCACATTTTAACTTGTTTTATCTGGATTTTTGTCTGACAGCTGGTGGGAACAACCCCGGCGGTGGAGGCTCCAAGACCTGCTCTGTGTGCTAAGACACCAAAAAACCCCTGTTTGCTGTGAGACATTCAAGACGCAGGGACTTCTGGGAACAACAGTCAACTAAACAGACGTCACTGCCAAGTAATTAAATGTCAGAAACAGGAAATGAATCCAAAGCCCCATAGAGTTAATTTAAAAGCAAGTTTTAATCAGAGAAGAAAGAACAAAAAATTATGAAACAAAGCACAAGTTAATAAGATGTCAGTGAGAATCAATGGAAACAGATGGTTTAACAGTGAATTCACGATGAAAAGATTCTTCTTTGTATTTTATTTTACATTGTTCATGTTTTTTTCACATTTTCCTCATTAATAATAACATGATCTTTATTTATAGTCATTCTACAAAATGGTTCTTAAATGTACAGACACTCCAAAACGCATTTTTTTGTGTATCTCCCTCTCTTTTCTGTTTTTCTCACAAAGCTTTATTTAAAAAAAAAAAAGCTATTTCTGTAAATACTTTGTGTAGGAAATGATTCCCTTGTATATTTGATCATATAAAAATAGTAAATATCCTTATTTTTAAGCCTAGACTGTAAAAAAATGTTTAAAGTCCTAATTATTCCATTAATGGAGCATAAATGTACGATCCGTTTTAGGTTCCAAAGAAAAATAAACTGTGAGATAAATGTGATAATTTAAACAAAATGTTCATGTTTACTGCTTCTGGTCACTAACTTATTACAAATGAGAGTTTGTTTACTTTGAATGCTAAGAATTATATTTGAAATTTAGAATGCTTGTTAGTTATGCAAACCTATTAATAATAACCAGATGCAATAGATGTGTATGTTCACAAACAGCAAAGACTGTAGCTGCTTTTTTGTGTTGCCTTTATACTCGTTATACTGTGTGTGTATGTGTGTGTGTGTGAGAGAGAGAGAGAGAGAGAGAGAGAGAGAGAGAGAGATAAAAGTAGTCAAGGAATTCTGAAAATGTAGTATTTCAAATGTTTTCTGAAATAAGTTCTATCCAGGAAATCTGGCGACAAGTTTGTTAACTTGCATTGAAAATAACCAACGTGAAAATTAAGATCCGTGGAAAGAAAAATCCAAAATAATCAGAGGAAACAGAACAAACCAGCGTGATAAGGATCAGGTCTAAGTCCAGAACCCAGGACCACCGAGACAAACCCTGTGACACAAAGCTGCTTCACTCAACATGAAGGAACGACTCGGCTTTGTGGAACTACTTTTACATTCTGCCTCTGTTCATGTACATGTGAAAAAAAAAATCTATTTTTCATGTCTAAATACAGCCGTTTCTTTTTACTTTAGATGTCTGCAAAGAAGTTGTTTTATTCTTGAGCTTGAGTTTATCGTGCTTGCCTCAGTTTTAATTCTGTAGGACTCCACATGTTTAAGTACGATGAAGTGTTGGTGTATAAATGTAGATAAAACCCAGAATCTATTTAAATAGTTCCGGCTTCATACGTCTATTTTAAAATAGACCCATTGAGTTTGTGCTGAGTGAATTAAAGCTTGTCTGTAAATGAACTAAATAAAGCAAATGTATTTTTATGTC
>SSNP01000014.1:2867279-2935565 GCA_006937955.1 Pachypanchax playfairii | reverse complement strand
AATGAACTAAATAAAGCAAATGTATTTTTATGTCGTCACTGCTTGAATTAATTCCACTTTGAAGCTGAATATTAATTAATTGTGGATTTTTTTAAACTTAATTTTGACCATTAGATTTAATTGATCTTTATTAACATCTGTGTTAATAAAAAATGACAAATGAGACGTTTTGGGTTGCTAATATGTTGCGACCTCACCTGAACTCAGTCGGTGACACAGGACAGCAGCTTGGATCATATTATATGATGCAGAGTTCATAATGAAGGATAAAATATTACACAACAGAACAATAACTTCTGCCCACTTTGCATTTTCTACTACTGGTCCCTGACCCTAATCCTGGGATTAGAGCTAAACTAGGCTGGGATTACAACAGTGCTTTTCCCTTAGGCTCATCTCTAACTGAAGGACAGGTGTACAAACACACCACTACCTGTCCCAGTCTTGTCTGTTCTTAATGCCTCGCAAGTAATCTAATGATTTTATTAACTTTAAAAAAAAATCCAGATTTTCGTGGGTTTATTTTCAAACTCTTTCAGATGATCCTTTCCTGCTTTATTTTAAGATATTAAGACACAAAACACAAACACGTCATAGTTTTTACATGGATTTTTATTTTAACATCATTGGTCCAAAGAGTTCATTGGAGAATAGAATCAGAATTTCCTGCAGAAAACAGAGAATAAAGACAAATTAAGATGCTGTGTGGCTGGTTTTGTATTTAACACACAGATAATTTAACAAAATTCATATTAATTCAATCAACAGAATATTTAAACAAAGATATCATATTTATTGTTTTATCGTCAAGTCTATTTATTGACTGCGAGTCCATTCCAGCGTTACCTTCAGACAGCTGTTTGTAAATCCGCTCCTGCTCCTCGCGGAGCTTCTTCTCTGCCTCCTCGATCCTCCTCTCCTCCTCAGCGATGGGTTTCAGGTAATCTGAACAACAAATACAACAAAGTTAGTTCAACATCTGTACAGGAGAAAAATCAGAAACTTCAAAGATTTATGAAATACAGAATCTTTCTGATTAGTGAGATGATGGGAACAGCAGTGCTTCTGTTTGACTTGGCATAATTTGACTAAAATAAATGTAGATGAGACATTTTAAGAGGTGAAACATGTTGTGAGAAACAACAGGGACTTTAAACCTACACAAGCTTAATGCAACAGAGAAATCTGCGGTTTTATTCATGCTGTTTTCTCTCAATGCCTCATCAAGGTATACACAACAAGGCCTTTCTTTTATAAAAAAAACCCAAAACAAAACATGTACGTTTCTATAAACCAGCACATATCAAATCCCCCTGACTACAACTGACTTGAATCACTGAAAGAAACTCATTTATTTAGATGTACATGAACTTACCAAACCTTTGTTTCCCATAAAACACTCCGATGAGCAGAGCGGACCATCGGGCCGTCTGTCATGAAATGAAATCAAATAAAAAAGGTAAGTTGGAATACAAATATATTTAACAGCTAAGACTTAGAAAGTTTCTATTTTTCATCTTGCTGAAACATAAATAAATCACTTGCATGTTAATGTGCTTAAAAAGCCCTTCTGTTAATAGAAGAACATTTTCAAGTGGTTTGTTTACAAGAACCAGGTTCTTGTAGAAAAGCTTCCAAAAACAATCATAATAAGTCTTACAACCCACGCAAAACAGTTTTTGGGAGGATTCGCTGTAGCTGTTTCTATCAGAAATAACATGATGTTCATGTCCTGTCATGAAATAATCCTTCATAAGGCATAACATGCTCACAGGACACCGCGCTCTTGACATTTCCGCAAAAGGCAAGGCTAGTTCATTTTAACCTTTAAAATACAGTAAAAGGACGACAGGCAAAAACGGACTGGACACAACATACACACAATAAAAAAACCTCAACAAATCGTTAGACAGACTAATTAATTTCTTCAGATTTGGACAAGAGCTCTGAATTCGTTAGCTCAGTGACTTTATTTTAGTTAGCTTGTTCAGCGTCTCTGTCACTGTTAGCTAACACTTGCTAGTTCGATCTAAAACAAATATTTCTAACGCAGATACTCAGCTGTCGTCTACAGACAAGGGAGCTGGTGTTTTTACAAAATGTCTTTCATTCAGCAGTAACAACATTATACAACGTTAATGATCCATAAGTTTGTTTTTACCTTGATGAGAGGTGACACTGCAACCGGAGGAATCATGATGGAGTAACTCAGGCTAACACTTCCGGTTGAAACGGAAATACCTTTTCTAAATAAAATAAAAATCTATCTATCTATCTATCTATCTGTCTTGGTTATGTTTCTATCATTTTAACGACAACATAAGAAAAAACACATTTGCAGATAATTTATGATAAGTAGAGGCTCTTTATGAGGTACACTTATGTTTTATTTCTGCTACAAAGTGTTTTTGCTAGCAAAGTGAAGCAAAGATATTTATAAATAAACCTGTACAAGAACAATTACTTCTTCCTTGTTTTGAAACATTTTATGAAGACTGAACCTTAATCAGGTTGTTATTTCTGAATTGTGTTTAAATTGTTGCATGCTACTTAATTTGTAGCACCAGCAGACTTGAGTTTATTACTTATCAATATCTGTAACACTTTGCTCAGACAAAAAAAAAAAACTTTGTTAAAGATCATGGTCAAAAGATAGAATTTCCTTTTTTACTAACAAAATTCTTTTTAATTTGCAACAGCCAGCAGACTTTAATTTGTTTTATTTATTTATGTTATGTGTTTCTCATATGAGAAGCCTTATTGTCACAACTGAATTATATGTTTCTCTTTCATTTAGGTTATAATTTGTGCTGCCACTCCAGGAGGCAGGATACAAGTTTTACCCTGTCCCAACTGGGGACAACAAGGACAAAAATGAAATGTAAAGCCAATATTTAGCAAGAATGTTGAAAACTGTGAGTCATCTTTTCTTTCCTTAATATTTTTGACTTGTTGCTACAAAAACAACAGCTTTACAATCCATATGATCAAAATTCATCATCCATGGAGTTCTTATGTCTGACACTAGATGATACGGAGTTGTCAAATATCAGTCAGATTAACTGCCTGTTTTCAACATGCACATTCCTGATTTATTAAAATAATAATAATAATAAGCATCCAACTCAGAGATTTAATTAAATATTTTTAAATTATGTATTCAATTTTATGAACAGTACATTAGAGGCATTTTGGCACTAAACATGCAGCTCTGCAGAGGAAAGGTTACATTATACAGTTACATAGCAAAATAATGTACATAAACTGCAAAAATATTGACACAATAAAAAGAAAATAGCAAGTAATGATTATTACATAATGACACTACCCCTATAAAACCATTATACGTAAATATAAAAATCAGTGCTGTAGAGTTTTAAAGACAATCCAAAACAAGAAACGAGAGGGAAACAAAGAAATTATTAAATACTGTTATACTGAGTTGTAACTGTTTTCACTCAAGTAAATAAAACAATTTCAATAATTTTGCTGTTTCTTTTTAATTGCAAACATAACCCTGTAATGCCAGGTGAATATTTCTAAGGGCTCTACCCCTTTCACAGGGTCAGTACTTTCCCTAAAAACAAAACACAAACCCTTGCATGTCTTCTGCCTCCTAGTGGAGGGTTGAAGTACTTCACATGGAAAGTGCCAATTCTTCTTCTTCTTCTTATAATCCGTCCATCCATTTTCTAAACCTGCTTCTTCCTTTTCAGGGTCACAGGGAGCTGGTGCCTATCTCCCTCTTCTTATAATAATAATAATAATTATTAATCATACTAATATTAAATGTCTCAGGCTTTAAAGAGTATAAACAAAACATTGTTCAAAGGACTTCAAGCTAGCCAGACCTCCAGAGGTCAAAGGTCAGGCTTTAGACCAATTTCCCAACAATTATGATGAGTTATAATGGAAATAATGTGATTTACAGCAACTCCCTATGTATACTATCAATAAACGTAATAAATAACACAGTTAAAACAATAGAATCAGAAGTTCTCAGCGTAGTCAGGCCGAAGCAGGTTGTTTCTCAGTCGTTATCATAGATGCAGTCTAAAAGCAAAAAGAATGATATTAAGATATGATAAATGTTGTTTCACACTTCGCAGAAATATCACAATAATCTCATCATGATTGCTTAACACACCATCTCCTCCAATGTCATCGTAGATTTCTCCATCACTGTGAAGCAAAAACCCAGAAGAATGAGTGCAGGAAGCTTTTTATACGTCGCCTGACTCTCAAAGTCTGTGTAAATTTGTGGTACTTACTCAACAACGTGACTCGTTGAAACATAACCAACTGTAAAAACAAAGATTCAAGAGATGAGACAGTCTCAGAGTATAAAGAGTAAAAAAATGAATTAAATTTGTGATTATATGTGCATGAAATCATTGTAAATCTGTGATTATTAACCAAAACGAGCAATATAAATCTATAAACTCACATTTTCCTTCTTCGTTTCGACAGATCAGTTTGTCTTCCTGAGCTTTGACGATGACGTCGAGTGTCTCTCCGGCTTTTACTGGCAGATCTTTCCCGCACCATTTTTTATTGTTGAGCGTAGGGATGATGCTCACCTGGTACAGAACCTGTATCTCCCCTTCATACTAAAAGACATTAAAAAGAACCTTCTTAGTTTAGGTCATCAGAAGGTTTGACTTAAACATCACAGAGATGCGTACTTTAAACTTTTTTCTGAAGTCCTTCTCCTCTTTCTCAAACTTTTTGTGCTTCTTTGGGTCGATGTCTTCGGCTTTGATTTTGCTTTTCAGACCTGGGATGCTTGGAAGATAATAATTATAATTAAAAAAAAGAAAAAAAAAGAAAAAAAATTAAATAAATAACTAAATAAATAAATAAATAAATAAATAAATAAATAAATGTAAAGAACTGTTAATCATACTTGTTAATTGGAGGTAGAGCTGGTGCATTTTGAGAGTCGACGTCATCATAAATATCTTCATCAATAGCTGCTCCGGGTTTATCTGTTTAACGTACATAAAAGAAAAACCTGTGTACAGCTTGAGTTTAAGAAACTTTTATTTTGAAAAGCAAAGCTAGCAGACTGAAAACGAACAGTTTTCCTGTGTGAAAAAGAAAACAAGAATAACTTTTAGTGTTAATAACATTTACTTTACTGACAAGGACGTTTTGACCAGACGTTAATTCTTCAGTAAAAGGAATGAGCTAATAATGGAATAAACTTTTATTTAAACTTCTGCTGAAATGAGTTTTATCACAGTTCCTATCTTTAAAACGTCTAAAATTAAATCCTGTCAAAGTGAGAGTTACCTGAATTTCCTTCTGCAGTAAACTGGCTTGGTGGAGGCACTCTGACACAACAGAAAAACAAAATACGTAAGAAATCATATTGTTGCAACCCCTTCAAATAAATAATGAGCACGGTATATTGAAGTTGTTGAAACAGACAGTTATGTTTGGTAGTTAGTATTCTTGTTAAAACAGATTAAAACAACTGTTAATGCCTTAATATTTCATGCAGTAATGAATTGCATGCAAATTACTGTTAAAAATTAGTAAACATCATTAATAGAGTTCAACTTTTCAAATTAAGAGAATCAAAGAAGAAGGTGAGATTCTTCATTTTTTTTAGACCAAGGTAAAGAGTTTGATTTGTTGTTGGGCTGGAAAGAAATTTTTGGCTAAAGGATCAACAACAGCGGGCAGAATGTCTTACTAATGAGTGAATTTTACACTTTAGGGCTGGAAGAACGTCTGTTTCGCTCGAATATCCGCAGGAAGCTGTGGGGTCTTGCAAGCAAGGACCCGGACTCATTGGAGCTGAAAAGCCACCCGAGAATAAAAAGATTTCTTTTTCTGCCGTCATTTCAGTCACTTTTCTTTGTAACTTTCAACATGTTCATTGTTTTAAACACATGATGATGTGTTTTGGGTTTGACACAAACTTATTAATTAAGATGTTATGTTCAATCTTTTTTCCTCCCACCTGACTTCCAGATTTGGATCAACCACGTCATCATATATTTCTCCGCCATCTCCAGGTAGCGGTGGGAGGACAACTACACACAAAACGTAATCATGTGATTGGCATCACAGAAATTAAACAAATTAAGTGTAAAAAATTGTGACTCAATATGATTAAAAATAAAATGTAAAATTTGACATTTTTACCTCCCGTTCCTCTGATTCCACCGCTGACAAAGAAACAAAACAGATGGAAACATAAAAGACCCCTTTAGTTAACTGTCATTCACATATAAGCTCAGACGGCCTTTTTCTACAAGTTATGACGACCCTAAAAACATACTTGAACTCTTCTGGTACCTTTTATCTGTAGATAAAACATCGATGTCATCATAAACCTCAGGCTCATACGACGGCTGAGCTGGATGATTCTTCAACGAGTTAAAATCAATTTCCACAGAGGTCGTTTTAACATATCCAACTGTAAAAGAGTCATAAAACACAGCTTAAATTGTCTTGATTTTACGTATATTACATGACTGTTTATTGCTGCAGTTGTTAAATAGAGTTGTGATTAAAAACAACAACAATTTAACCCTGTAAGACCCAACTTATTAAAAAATAGCCAGACAATTCTGATTATTTGGAACTGAGATGTTTACGAAGCCTTAGAACCAAATTCACAAACGTTTTTTGCTGTATCATGTTATTTATAATAAATTTTTTGTATCACATTTATTAAATTGGCCGTCTTTACGGTTTAATTGTAATATAAAAAATGAATTAATAATAATGCATTCATCCATACAATAATGATGATTTAACCTGGAAAAAGCAAATATGATACAAGGGGCATTATAGGGTTAAATGTAAAAAAAGTTGAATAAATAAAAAAAAAAGGTGTATAAAAAGTAGAGTATTTGTTTGTGAACCTACTTGATCCGTCTTGTGAGCGAGCCAACCATTTCCCCTCTGGATTGCCCTGAACTCGGATGATATCCAGCTGCTCTCCCTGCTTCATGGCCAGATCTGTTTTGCCTCCTTTGGAATCTGAGAGAGCTTTTCCTTTCTGAATGACCTCCAGAGGTCCGACCAGCTAACCAACATAACCAGATGTGAAAACAATGTTTTTAAGTTTTCTCATCTGTTTTCTCTTACTTTCAGTCACGTTTACCCACTTTGAATTTCTTCCTGGCATCTTGTTCTTTCCTCTCTCGTTCCTTCTGATCCTTCTTTGCAGCCTCGAGTCGCTTCTTCTCCTGTTTCTCCTTTTTCTCTTGGCTCTTCTCGGCTTCTTCCCTGTTGAGGAAAAACACGAGGACGTCAGTCATCTGTCAGTCATCTGTGCCCACTTTTCCTCTTCAGGGAGCTGGTGTCTGTCTCCAGCAGTAATTGGGTGAGAGGCGGGGCTACACCTGGACAGGTCGCCAGTCCATCACAGGGCCACATATAAACATATAACCACTCACACAACAATTTAGATTTGCCAATTAACATCAAGTATGTTTTTCAGCTGTGGAAGGAAACCAGAGTCCTCAGAGAAAACCCACGCATGCACTTCTTGCTGTAAGGCCACATACCCTCTGCACCACCGTGCAGCCCAAAGACAGAACACGGTTTTAAAAAATCCATTGTAAGTCTTGAAAGGTATTTTTACCGATTCTGCAGCTGATGTCACAGACAGAGACGTGACGTTAGAATCGGAGACCACATTGATGGATCTTCCTTAAAACGTCGTTTCATTTTCACTTCGATTCCAACAGATGCTCATTTTAATTCTTTTAAATTACATCGTTAAAGCCCAAGAAAACTCTTTCTCTCTAACATCTTCACAGATTAAAGTAATCAGTTAAAAGACTTAGTGTGGAGTGAAAGTGTTTTTCTGGTATTTGCTCACCATCGCTCATCCAGATCTTCATATGTGTCTCCATCGTCATCATCACCATCAATTTCATCCTAAACAAAGAGGACACAAGATGAAAACAAGACCAATAAGTTAAAAATAAGTTTGCATATCCATATTTAAATGTATCTTTTAGATTATTTCTAAAATCTTTTAACACTGTCTGACCTCACAGTACTGGTGTCATTTTGACATATTTTCACACTTTTTTTATATTATTTTTGTTTGATCTTCTCATGCAAATCTCCATCACTAAAGGTAAAAAGAAGTCAGAACATCTCACCCTTGCAGGTTTCTGACTCGGGTGGGCTGAAAAACAAAAAACAAAAATTTCATCTATGATCAAATGAGTCAAGGGAGAACGACACGTTTTCTCCAAAACAAAAATCCACCTATCTAAAACTTAATAAGACTGTACATCACAGTATTTAAGCTCACATTATTATTTTTTCATCACTGACAGTTTAAATCTCGACATGTTAATAGAAAGTTACTGAACCTGCAGGCAGAGGAGGAGGTAAAACTTGGTCCACATCATCATAAACATCCTCCTGGATCCTGAGGAGCACAGATAAGACGTCTGATGCTGCGTTTCTGTTGTTTTGTTTTTTCTACCTCTTTAATTCAGCAGCATGTATGTGTCTAAAGGACTCACATGTTTCCAGGATGTCTTGGGGGCAGATTGGGCAGAGCAGGCTGAAGGGGTGGGGCCTGAGTCACATGATCTTTCTGGTTAATGGGATGAGCAGGTGGAGGAGTTGGAACGACGGGTTTCTTAAAACTGGGACCTGAGACAAAACCATGAGATTAAAACCAAGTCAGCGAGTTCATCACTGACGTTCTCATGTCTGCAGAAATAAAAGGGCAGATGGATCTGCACACATAAGGACATCCACAGCTTTCCTCTCAGTGACTGCTGGTTTTAGAGTGTTAAGATTTAACAAGACCAATAAAAATCAACATACAGCATGTTCAACTAAACTTTAACAAACACCATAAAAGCTGAATCGTTAGCAATAATTTGGATGACTGCATTTGTAAAGGGAAAAGTGTAATGAATAACACCCGTGATGGCTAAGTTCTACACAGCGGGCCATTAAAAATTAATAAGGAACTAATTCAAACAGTCGACGTTAAAGTTCTACGGGGTTCGGGTCTAGAAAACGTCTCTTGTTTCAAATGGATCCATGTTTGCTGGAACTCACTTCCCCATGTGGTGAAACAAGCTCAGCCGTCAAGGGAGGGGGGGAGACTGGATGGGGAACTTTACTGGGGCAAATAGAGGAACCGAGTGTGTTTCTGTAACTTCTGCTTCTCATTAGAAGCTTTGAAAATAAACATTCAGTTTAATTTCACCAAAAGATCAAACGTTTCCTTATAAGACACAATAAAAGTGCTTTTACATTGCTGTTTGTTCAAATTGTTTTTTTTTTTTAGATCTGCAGAATAAATTTAGTTAACGTCATCTAAACCACACCGACGTCTGAAACAAGCTCCTTATCACAGACTTAACACTTAGTTTGCACAAACACGCCGCTCTCCTTCTGCTTTACACGAAATGTACTTGAGACAACAAAATAAGGGTCCTTCCTCTTCTGCCTGGTCACGCAGACACAGACCAGCAACAGGGTCTGAATCACATGTTGCACATGATGGACTAAAAAAGAAATGCTTAAGGGAAATAACTGATACATTTTTACATGTAGCTGCTCTTTACCAGCTGACTGTTTGGTCAATAATCTAGATAACTTTCAAAATAATTAGTCAGGATTTTTTTTTCTTGTCAAAGCGAGAGCATCCAAACTTCACCCAGTCTCAGTCAAACCAGAGCAACTGCACCACCGTGCAGCCAGTATTTAATTTGTGCATCTTTCTTTGGGAATGATTTGGTGTTTTTTTGGCATAAGGAACAAACGTACCGTTTTCAGAGGCCTCAGCACCTCTTTTGAAGTTCTCCAGGTCTACTTTGGGAGGTCGGTTTGGTTTAGCAGGAGGAGGACCCAGAGCTAAACTGTTTGGGAGAGGGTTACGCTTTGGGCCTGAAGCAGAGTCAGAGGTCGGAGGGGGAAACTTTGTTGGCTTTTTAATGCTTGGCTTTTTATTGGCAGGAGGTTTTGGAGGAGGAGTGGCGTTAGTCGCAGTAAAAGGTCGTTTGTTGACCCCGCCGCTGTCTGTCTGCTCAGATATCTCCTTGTTGAACACGTTCTGAGCGGTTTTGAAATTCAAGACGGGCTTAGAGGCGACGTTTGCTTGTGGTGAAGGTTTGTTTGAGGTCTCTGTGTTTGCGTCTGTCTGTTCTTCACTCTGCTGCCACATTTTTCGAACGTTGCTGATCGGCTTTTGTTCGGGGATTTTCGGTGGCGTTGGGTTGGTGTTCGATGCTGTACTCCCACTCTCTTCTCTCGGCCAGCTCGGCTTGGAGTTAAAAGCTGCAGGAGGTTTTGGAAACGCTGCTTTGGGTTCAGACATGGTGGAGTTGATTGAGGGTTTGTTAAGAGGAGCTGTGGGACCTTTAGCTTCAGAGGTCTGTGGAAAAACAGGCTTCAAATTTGTTTGTAATTTATTCATAACTGGGGGTTTGCTAGGGGTGTTGATGTCATCCTGGGTGCAGGCGAACCTGTTAGCCATGGCTTTAATTTTATTTGGTTCATGTGCATCTGAGTCACTTTTGGTGGAGGGTGTGCTTTTCAGAGCAGATGGCTTTGAAGGTATCGCACTGCCTGAGAAACCTTCGGGGAAAGGTTTTCGCTGAACGGATGGGCCAGAGAGGGTGGGTTGCAGGGGCTGTTTGATGCGTCCAACCGATGTAGAGGAAGTCTCATCGAGGCTTGGCCCGCTTTGGAAGCGAGCCAACATGGCTTTGACGTCGGCCTTGTTTTCCTGAAAAGAAGGAAAAGGGATCAGAGAAAAGCCGTTCAGAAGAAATCAACCGAAAAAGCAACTGAGCTGAAATAAAGTTTGATTTAATGTTCAGATAAAACCAAAACTGGTGAACAAAGAATAAAGGGAATTAAAAAAAAGATGTACAAACACAATATTAGCATGTTAGACTTAAAATAGAACAGAAAGTTGCAGTTTTTTGCAAATATTTCATCTCAATCAAAAGGTTTTAATTCAGTCTTTTCTCAAAACAATAAATCCAATTAATCTCATGCATGTGTTTGCTTGTGTTGCTTTTTACACTTATCACTTTATTTTTTTGTTTCACCAGGTCACTCATGCAACAGTCAGAGCAACAGGTGTATGAGTTTCAGAATGTTCTAGTTCACGCCACATGTTTTGACATGTGGTTCAAATTTGCTCAAATAGCAACAGATGGAAGATTCAGAGACACTGTAAACACAAATATACCATAATAATCTATGAAAATAAACACACATTGTTCCAGCTGATGTTTTTTATTTATTTTTTTTTTGCAAAAATGGAAAACTTCAGTGTGCTTTAGTTTGGGAGTTTCCAACATGTCTGCAACATCATGGCGAACGTGGCTCAGAAAGATGAAAACAGGGAACAATGTTCATGAATGTTTTAAACAGCAAAACTCAGACAAAACATTTGGGATGAAATATGAGACTGATCAAAGTAACTGGGATTATTTTTCAAGAAACAAACATACAAATAAGTTAAAAATGGAAACAAAAAAAGACCTTTTGATTTCTGTATCCGGTTATAAAGTAAATGGCTGATTAAAGGAAAAAAAAATGATCGACTGCTGACCAGTTGGTTTTGAGTAATGGAGGTTTTTATTGTCTGTAACAACTTTAAAACAAAATGTACAACTTCTCAAACCACAGCTTGCACCAACTTCCTGTCTGTCAAAAACACTCTTAGCAACCACCCATTGCAAATGAAAAAAAAAAATGCTTTTGTTAAATTACAGTCCAAGAGAAGAGCTGAATATTAATACTGTATCTGCCAAACCTGACAACAACATGAATTACACTTTAAAGAGGCCATTTCATACACATTTCAGGACTTTGTGGTTATTTCTTAAGTATTAACCAGTAATATGAAACATTTTATACCTAAAAAACGTCAGGAAACACTGATTAACAGACCTTTCAATCTGTCTGCGTTATATTTCGAGTGGTTCCGGCTCCTTCCTTCAGGCTTCGGCAGCAGCTCGTTCATATTCATTATTTGAATTTGCTGGACTCTGATTGGCTAACAAACTAGCCTATGCGAGCAAAGAATACTGTTTCCTGCCCCGCTGCGCATGGCAACATCAGACGTCGTGTCTTCCTGTTTGCTACGTCTTATGCTAACAGCTTTTAGCCAGCAGCATGCTAGGCGTGGTTTCAACTGCGGGAGCTGCCGAAAACTAATGAACAAATGAGTTGTGATGAAACAGATACAGGCCGTTCGGACTCGGGAGAACTCGGGTGTTATCGCCACCTGCGTAGTTTAAGAGATTAAAACTAAAAGAGAAGTTGTTGACCTGTTTTCACACCCACTATGAAGGTAAGAACACCTGTGGAGCTAAAATATTCAACAGAAACCTCAGAAAAACCCTTTTTAATGGAAGAGCCTCTTTAATACACTGTAAACATTCATGTTCACATTGACTGAAAAACCTTTTTAAAAATAGCCATAAAAATTATTTGTGTTATTTATTTGCCTCGAATCTGACATGTGACTTTCATCATATGATTACTTTCAAACTGTGATGAAAGGTAGAAGGTTTTGTTATCAGTTGTTTCACCAACAGGTTGAAAATAGACTGATCCAGAAACAGCCACACCTATTTTAATGAGGTTGGAGCCGGAGAAACTTTACCAGGAAGTGGCGATAAGCTCGGAGTCGCTCCTGTTCCAGTTACACAGCAAAAAAACAGAGACAAACAAAATACCTTAGAGGAGCTCAACTGGAAAACTTATTGGGAACTTCATCAACTGCTTCTATATTCTATTGTAATCAATCTGTATTGGCTAAAATCAGTATGATGCTTATAATAGATATTTGCTCAACTTTTGCCAAATGTAATATGTTTGTTTATGGAGACTGTTTTTGAGATTATTTTAATCCTTGAAAGTTTCCTGTTTCATAAAATGCTTCTGTACATAAAAGATTAAAGTTAAAACTTAAATAATGAAGTATTTTTTAACATATAATCAAAAAACATTGTCATAATTTACTTGCGGACTACTTTAAAGGAGAGAATGTTGATTTAAATTTTGTTCAAGGTAAAAACTGGTTAAATTTGACCAGCTACAGTATAATAATAATGTATAAACTTACTACCACCTTTGACCCTCCCCCTAAAAAAAAACAAGCAGTCAGCAGAATCTGTTTGCTTCTTTAAATATCTGCCTTCTGTGTCAGTGCCAGTAACTCCTTGTAGAGCTGACGCTACCAAAATGTCGAAATGTGGCTGAATATGAAATAAGAAATGTACAAGAATAAAGAGGGAAAGTTCCTTCTTAAAACTTCTCTTTCTTAACCACAGAGAACTATTAGTATTACTTAATATATTCTGTGCCAAACAGTTGCAGCAGCTGTTTCTCTAAATGTGAAGTTGCAATTATGTGAAAACCTTCAAGTTTGTGACATACTGGAAACTCCTCCCAGAATGCACTGGGTCTGCGTTACTGAAAAGCTTCATCAGTCAGGGTGGTATTCATAGATGCTTGTGTAGTTTAAATGAGCTTAATTTTTGATGCAGTAGTGTGTCATAGTGCAAAAACTAGTGGGAAGCATCGCTAACAGCAGCGCTGCTGTAGCTCACGAAACAACTAAAGTTTTTGGAGGATCAAGAATTATCTAAACTGTTTTGTTTTGCAGGTAGAAGTGCATCTAAAGTTTTATCAACTGCTGACAAATCTCACAAAAAATAATCAAAAATAATAGAAATCCTTTCTATTCCTGCAGAGTGAAGAAACCTGAAAAACAACATTTAACTGATGCAAAATCCCAAACTGTGACTGTATGTTTGTGTGTTTACGTAACATAGATTTACATATTTAAAAATAGGAATTTGGTTGGAAGAAGAACAAGAAGATAATCAGTCAGAAACTTGTATCAAACTCTAAATGAGCTCTTGTTGGTTTGTATGAAAATAATTATTATACAATAAGATCAAGTAAATCGACCAATCATTAAATAGCACTGAGTAACTGGATCAAATGTTATTCGTTTTAGTCATTTATGAATTTGCACTCACCATCTTCGCAGCAGCAGTCCTGCCTGATCCGTCCGTTTAGACGATCTAAAGGTGGTTTGTATTTGTTCAGTCTGCGTTTCTGTTGCTCTATGAGAGAACTGCGCTGAAGTGTAACGAGATCCTGAGTAACACAAAGAGAAACACTGACTGTGTAGCTCTGTGTGTTTCTCTGTGGGGGACGTAAACTCCAGCTCTGATGGTGACATAAGCATTTGTCTACAACTGACTACTTCCTCTCTCAGTAGTATGGGTGTGTGTTGTGAGACTGTGAGTGTCGCAGCCTCTGTTATCTCTTCGTTTTGATCTGGTGGATTTGCCTATCTGTGGCAAACTCCCTGCAGTTACCCACTGCCTAATACATGATATTCATTCACTCAATGGAAGGTTAAAAATAAAGAACAAAATGTCAAAAGTTCCCTTGCAACTGTATTATATGAAACTGTTTCAGATGATCAAATGACACAGAAGATGAGATGGTTTCCTGCATTTTAAGACAATAATTAAGACATAATATTTTTTATGTAAAGTTGCAGTGACCTTCACAGGAGCAGCTGTGGACAAGAGCTCGAGGTGACACCAAGTTATTTAACCTTCCTGTGTCAGTGATGTGAGTTTCAGATCGCGCTGCGCTTCAAACATAAGCAAACAGACTATGTGTGTGTAAAGATGTTTAGTTATCATACCAGACTTGTTGTAAAAATGTCCCTACAACTTGTTTTTTTTTTCTTTTTTTATTCTTGTTACTGCTTTAGTAATTGATCATTTGTTCCTGCTCATGTAACAGTCGTTAACTCAAGCTGTTTGGCATCAAAACCGTCAGCAATGAATCGTTTTCCCTGTGAGACGTGGATTCCAGCAGGATGCACCTTTTACCACAACAGTCTGAAGCTTTTGGATCCACCTGGCAGCCATTTGTCTGAGCTGCAACATACCATCACACCAAACACACGGCTGAGTTTGGTTTTACTCAGTAATTTAATTCACTTATTCTTGAAGCTATTTGAATTTTTGCTTTTCAAAAATGGATTTAAATGATTGTTTTACTCCCGTGTTTAGTCATCTTGGTTCTGATGTTAGCATGGGGTCTGACCTGTACTTCCTGTTCCACTTTATAGAACTAGTTGGTTATTTCTGTTAGTTTTATGTTGCCCTGTTGCTGATAACCACGTGTTGATGTTTTTTTTTGTCGGTTGTTACTTCTGCCCAGTTTCCATTTGTGATGATCACCTTTGATTTGTGTCTGACACACTTCAATTACAGTCTGTTTTATCATTTGTTTGTCCTGCTTCAGCTGTGTTGTTTATTTCTTCTTTGCTGTTCTACATTCAGCTCCGCTGCAGATTTTATTACCTCTCTTCTGTTACTGCTCAGCTTTAGTGGATTTGTTGTTACAGAGCACATATTTAGGATATTTCACAAATATGGGAAAGAAAAATATAAAAGTCTTTTTTACAGACCAGGGTTGCAGTAAAAAAAATAGCTAACAAATACAAACATTTTACTGTCATGAGAGATTTTCAGCTTGACATATAATTATTATAAACTCATATTCTTTTATTTTGTATTCTAAACAATTAAAAAGAAACTCTTGCACAATAAAAGCCCATCTACAGTAAGAGCAGAAAGTTTTCTCTCAAATTAAACTCAAAGTGAGTTTTAATTGTAAACATCATATTTTTTTTAATTTTATTTCCACATTTATGTGTCAATCTTTTAGCTTGTTAGTCTGTTTGCATCTGAAATGTTTTCAACACCCTGGTAAACAACATTTTGACACTACTGAGGCAGCAGTAGCTCAGGAGGTAAATTAGGTCATCCAGGAGGGTTGCAGGTTCGAATGCCCACTTCATCTGACAAAGATCACTTTGCTGTTGTGTCCTTGGGTAACACAGAGGGTTCAGTTGTACCGGTCAGCCTCACCTTTGTCAGTGTGTAGCTGCAATATGTGTGTAAGTTTATCACCTCCAAATGTGTGAATAACAAATTGTAGTGTGAAGCACTTTGTGTCGTTTGACTCAAAAAGTGATATACAAGTACGGCCATTTTATTGAGGGGTTTGTTCTGGGTTAAAAACAGAAAGTAAAGTTCGGACACACAGTGATTTACTTAAAAATAAAACACAAATAAACATGTAGGAGAAGGGGGTAAGCTTCGTGTGTATCCTTTTAGATGATTTAAATCTTTAAGTTTGAGATTGTTTGAAAAACATGAGAAGTCTCATTACTGAAAAGAAAAAACTTCTTTAAAATTATGCCTATTATAAAGTTGTGAAAGAAAATATAAGTATTGGGGTTTACTTGATATGAAAACTGTGTCCAAATTCCACTGCTGAGATGATGAACAGGCTCCGCCTCCCAAAGTCACCCTCAAGGTGTTTCAAGAGGAGGTGAAGCCTCCCTTCAGGCTGATCTCTCTCTTTCCTGCATTTCCAAATCCTGATCCAGAGGAGGAGGAGGAGTCAACTCATGAGAAAACAGAAAATCTCAGAGAAAAAAAAAAGGCCTCTCTTTTTATCTGGTTTCTCTTCTGCACAGCTCTGCAGCTGCTGAGGGAGTCCACCACACCGCTCTAGTTCTCAGAGCAAAAACCACAATCAAACATCACAGATGCAACCAGCGTGTCATCATCAGTGTATTCTCATGTTTTTATAAAAGCCCCTGACCAGATCACCAGTCTTTGTCAGAGCATGTTCACTGGTATCTCAGGCCCAGTTCCTGATGGGGTCTCTGAGGTAATCCCTCAAACTGAAGGGGTCGAGATCTCCCTGTTCTCCTGCCTGTCACGTCTCTTTGCTACTTACAATCACTCAGTTTTTCATTTTAGATTTTTTTTTCATACTTGAACTGTTTTGTCTCAGCTTCATATTATAAAGGCTTTTATTTTTTAAATTAAATCTTAGTAATCTTCAACTTCCTGTGTCTTGTGTTTGAAACACATGTATGTAAGTGTAGAATCAGAGTGACTGTGGACGACCGGGTTACGTTCTTGGATATTACGATTTTCTTCCAAAGCCAAGAACCTTCATAGAACAAATTACTTTTCAGAGAAAATCTGTGAAATGTTTCCACATGTGACTGTAATTCTTTATGTAAAAGAACCAGAGATATTTATGGGAAACATTTATTTCTAAAACAGTTCTTCAAATAAAGAATAAAAGATGAAACCTTTTGTTTATATAAAATCCCGTTTTATTTTTATGATCCCAAAATTTTTTACAGTTGAAGGTTGAGCATATACTTTCATTATTCTATTATTTTCAGCTTTTTTAAAAACAAAAAATTAAAAAATGGTTATATATTTAGAAAAAAATCTGTAATTTTAATTGTAGTATCCAACAGATACATAAACGTTATTTAAGTTTTTTTTATAGTACTCTGTATATCCAAGGGTTTTGTTTATTATTAGCTCATTCCTGTGTTTGGTGGTACATATATGTCTTCTCTGCCTCGTCTTCATCATACCCAGGATAGTGCCCCTCCTCACTGCTTCCTCTCCCACTGTTATCAGGGCAGTGGATCCCCAGTCTCTTCTGGAGCGTAGCCTCCTGGAGGCGAAGCTCCATGGAGTCCACCAGGTCATAGATATTATCCAGGGACCACAAAGGCGATGGGAACCACGTCTTGACATCGCCGTCTTTCCCCACAACCAGGACGCTGAAATAGTCCTTACTGATTTTGAGCTGCTCCCTCAGGTTATTGATCATATCACGAGATAATGGTTCAATCTCACTCTGACTTCGACCTGGAGGAAGAACGGCAGACAGAAAACACTTAAATACAGTGGAGACTGATGAAATAATGAGGTTTTACAACAATTTAGGCTTATTTAACAAATAGTTTATGCATCAAAACCTTTTAGGACGTAATGTTGCAGATAAATTCAACATGTCAGGTTGCACATAGTCCTGCACTATATCATTACTTGCCATTTATTGGAAAAAGCTCTACAGTTCCAGATGCTTTATCTCCATTTCCAATCAGCTTTAACAAAGCAAAGTGACGAATACCTGAAAATGAAGCACGCAGAAAGTTCAAATAATCTGTTTCTCTGACTGGCTGCCATTAAATGGTTAAGATGTTAATCGTTCATAACATTTCCGCACAACCCCCCCCGTTCAAGATGGCAGAACTCTGTCTTTAAATAGAAGACAGGTCAGCATTGGCCTGATTTATAGGTTAGAAGCAAATCTGCTGTGATGTTTCTTTGATGCAGCAGACAGTTTCCTGTGATACTCACCCAAGTTGCACTCCTGCCCACTGAGAGCAGACATCTGTTGGTGGAAAGAGTAGTCATCTTCAGAAGGAGCCGAAATCAGCAGCAGTCTTCTCTTAGAAATGAACCTGGATGTAAATATAGAGGTTGAACCTTTTGTTTTTCAAACTTTCTTTAAACAGAACAGATTGAATCAACAGTTTTCTGTTTAAACTAAAATTAACCCACCTGAGCAGTGAATTCTCCACTCCGGGCTCTTGGATGTCTTTAGAACAAACTGGAGGTCTTTTTCTTTCTTTTTCTTTCTCTGAGTATCTTGAAGAAAAGTTGTCAATGTATTCAAACAAAGATGAGCTCGATGGAGGAGCCTCAAAGACTCTCTGTGGCCAAAAAAAGCAAGTTAGACCCAAAAGACACAGGAAACGAGATACAAGCCTGAGCCAGTTCTTTCAATGTGTTTGTCTCATAATAGTTTTAGTTTCTTTGAATCATTCAAACAATGTGTAAGTGCTATAAGAGTCTTAAGGAATCCTGAAAACTTGGATCAATGATGTTTTTTTAATTATTATTTTGATCAGTCTGAATTAGAGTGTAAATGTTAAAAAGCAGCAATAAAAAGAAACAAAAATGGTCCCCAAACCTAAACAAAAGGACATCAAGCTAAAGATGCTTCGTTGTCTCTTACTTTGGGTTTGATGTCATAATCTGTGACGGTCATCGAAAACAGGTCAGAGGTTGACAGGCCAAGCTCCGCCCTCAACAGAGGGATCAAATGTGAGTCAAAGAACTGCTCTGACTGGTCACTGAGAACAGACTCTGACTCTGAAATATAAACAACAGACAAAAAAAAATCATGAACAGACCACAAAAATATAAAGCCTTGTAGCTTAACCCCCCCCACACACACAGATCAATCTAAACATCTGGTTTCTCTTTATCATTCAAACAATGTCTAAATGCCATTTTGGAATGTGTGTCTAATTTTTCCTCTTGCTTGTTTCAACTTCCTCCAAAGACCAGATGGAGGTTCTGAATAACTAAATTTGGATTTGCAGAAGTTTCTCAACGACGTCATCTTTAAAAAGAGCCGTAAGTAAGTTAAAGACGAGAACTCTGAGAACCAAACTGCTGCAAAAGCACATGATCACTGCAAAACAGCGACGCATTCAATATCTGTTGCATTTATTTTTCTGTTTATATCAGACTTTTCTCCATCAAAACAGACAAAAAACTCTGGGAATTTTGTTATAAAACAATTCATCTGGATAAATATACTGAAACATTAAATATGTCATGAAGGTATCAGATGTTGATAAAACTGTTCTGTAAGTGTAATGTTAGTCTGCCTGGTTTAGAACCCAGAACCTTCTTGCTGCAAGGCAACAGCACCACCCACTGCACCACTGTGTAGAACAAGAGTTCACAACAACATCAGCAGCTTCATTTGGGTGTAAAATGACAATTAATGATGATTAATTTATTTGAATATTGTTGAAATTTCCATTTTACTTTCAAATCTACATCTGATCCTGTTATTTAACCTCATTTTACTGTCTTCTTTCCGTCAACATGAGCAGATATGTTGTCTAAACCCTAAAAATATACAGTTTATAACAATTAGAATAAAACACTTAACAGTCATGAAAAGCCGTCTTAGTGACTGCAGGGAATTATGTCAGTGTATGTGCATTAAATTGATATTTGTCTCAGAAATGTCTTTGTTCTCAAACCCAGACACCAGCATCATGTTCCCATTTAGCAACATTTGATTGCAAACTCTGAAGATTTGTTATCATTTAGTTTTCAACATTATTTTTAAAGCATTCGAACAGCTGTCTTTGAAAGGTTGACAAAAAATAAAAAATGATCAAATCCAGTGCATCTCTCTTTGGTCAGTGTAGAACCCAAAAAGTAAATAAACCTGCACATGGTTATATGTTTAGGTAACTTCAAACAAATCATGGAACAAAATAACCAAATGCTGTAGATGCAAATATTCAAATATCTAGTGAGCATGAACTTCCTACCGAGCTGATGATGCTGGAGAGTGAGTGTAGCATCGTTTCCTTCACCCACAATGGTTGCCACGGTAATCTTCCTGACAGCGAGTTCACAGTGTTGTTTCAGGTTCTCCTCAGTCTGCTGGATGTACAGAGTTGCATCTCTGCTCGGAGTTGAGATTAGCTTGTGCACATAGTCGCCATTGTGCAGCAGATTTAGGGAAAAACATAAAGATAAATTCGGGTAACAGATAAATATCGCTTAGACTGAACAGAAAAGTTCTTACCATCAACCTTCTGGACCCTCGTAAACCATTCAGGAACCTCTCCAGAGCTGCTTTATCCTCTTCACTTACTTCCCTGTTGGATTTTTTGCCTCTTCCTTTTCCTTTCTTTGCTTTCTTTCCCTTCCCTTTTTTCTTATTGTTCTGTTTATTCTGTGAATCACCTTTTTCATTCTGTTCTACTTTATCTTTGGTGTTTTGTCCTCCATTTCTTTTCTTCTCATCTTCTGAGAGAGGCCTGCAAAAATCATTCATTCTGTAAAATCAAAGTATTTGTCTAGTTTCAGAAGATACAGGCACTACATTTAATGTATTTTTATTACATTAGAACATTTCTAGAGAGATAAAATGATGGTACCCTTCTTCTTTTCTTTCTTTGTTCCTCTTTGGATCAGGAATCAGACTGGACTTTTTAGAGGGTTCCCAGTCGTTACTCCTGGACTCTTTTTCTTTAGTTGGTGTTGCTGCACCTTTACGTATCACAAACCTCGACCGACCGCTTAGAATGTCCTGAATTTTACTCCTCAAGGCAGCTTTTTTGTCTAAAGGTTTCCGTTGTGATGAGGTCACAACTCCTCCTCCCTGAGGGCTCGGCGCCATCTTCTTTATGGTTTTTTTTCTCTTGACCACCACCTTCTTTTTGGCAGTTTTACATCTAAAACAAAAGCATAATGAAATCCTAAAACGTTATTACATTTGATGATCACTAAGACTGAGAATCCACACAAACTCATGACTGTGAAGTAAATTCCCTCAGTTCTTGCAAACTAATAGTAAATATGAAAATAAACTTTGGAATTAAATAACGAGTAATAAGAATAAGAGTTTCTTTTGCATTAGATTAATTATTTATTGATATCAATCAGTAATAGTCCAACTGATATGTTGATTTTAAGTTATCTGACATATAATCAATAAACATTGTTCGTACCAATCAACTTGTAATCAGCTGAAATCAGTTTGCATCTTTGGTCATTCATTTAAATACTTATGTACAATGAATCCACCTCAGGTTTGATCCTTTTCTGGCCATCTTCTCCAACTTTCTCATGGGGAACTGATCAATGAGTTCAAAAATGGCCTCGACCCGAACCGGATAAGGGAAACGTTCGCTGACCTGGAGGTTCTTCTTCATAACCAACATGATGAAGCTTTGATCCTGAAATGATTCAGCTCAGTTCAACAACATGAACCCATTAGTTAAAAACAGAAGGAATAAAAAGTAAACAGTTTACCTGGCTGGTCAGATCCAGGTAGTGGAGCAGCTTGGTAACTGTGTCAGGATCCAGACTTTCTACTGTAGCATCTCCTTGTAAAGTAGTTTTCTGGATGCGACCTTCCATCATGGCGTTCTGGATAATAGTTATGATGAAGGTGTCTCTTTCTGCTAGACGGCAGTTCAGACCTTTCTGGGAAAGATGGAGTGAGAAATAAAAGCTGGAATAAAGACTCTAAATAATTTCTGTAAGATAAAAAAAATGAAATCGGAGATGAGAACATCACCTGCTCCATGTCTTCTAGCTGTTTCTCCATCATACGGAGGTAGTGGTCATTGTGTGATGAAGCTGTTATCACCCACAACCGCTTTTTACCTGGAATGGACATTATGCATGTTGCATGAACTGTGATCTGCATGGAAAACAAAACTGGAAACATTTGATGGATTCATTTCTCCTGCCTGCAAAGCTGGCTAAAAAATCCAGCTCAGGATTTAAGTTGGAGGATGATTCTTTAACTTCTTTGTTGTCCTCACGTTCTCTGTCCTCTTCCAGTCCCAGTCCATGTTCGATTCCAGGTGGGAGATCTGAATAGTCTCCCCAGTCTCTCACATTTGGATCCAACTGTTCCTTTGGCTTGTGTCCTGGAATGTCTGGCCAGTCAGTGAGCAAACTCGGGCATACGAGGCTCCACAAAGCAGCCAACAGCACCAGATAGTGAGAAGCACACAAACGAAGCATCTTTCCCAACGTGGCTGAGAAACAGACTCGATGATACGCTGGAACTGCTCCTCAACTCATGAATACTCATCTGGAGTACAAACGCACATTTGTAGAGTTGTGCTCTTGGAAAGAGGCGCTACATCTGAAACAGACTGGAATGATTTGCCAGCGGTTTGAAAAAATGGTTCAAGGATTCAAAATGCACAGAAAAGATCCAGCTTAGACGTTTCCATCTCCCAATCCAAAATCTGAGGCTCCAAAAATGTTGCAGCAGTTTGTTTTGCAGAAAAAAAGAGCAAATTAAACATGAAATGTTGGACACAAAAGAAGCGCTGAGTCTGTTGGGACGTTAACTCGGCTCACCGGCAAACAGACCGACTGCTGAGGCGTTCTTCTTCTTACAGACAGACGAGCTCCTGGTTCACATTAAAGTCTGGGCTTGTTAACAGGAAACTCCTGGAATTTTCTGCAACTTCAAAGTACTTTCTTCTCCCTCTCTCGCTGTCTCTGTTTCTCATACTCACACATAGACTCGTTTTCTTCGTCAGTATATGAGATGCTGCTTTATTCCCACTGAAAAATAATCACAAACATGGACAACAAATCCAGATCCAGGCAGTCCAGCTCTCGCACGTGTGTTCATTCACAACATGTCAACACATGTTGCATAACATTTAAAAAAGAGGTCGTAAAGAGAGAGAACATAACTGAACTGTGTATAATCAAGAAAACAGACCTACATCTGCAGGATATTACACAGAAACTGATCCTGCAACATCTGGACAGTGTCATTACAGAAAAAAACCTAAATAAATAAATATTAATATAACTGACCATGTAAATGTGAACATGATTTAATGATATTTTCAGCTAATGTTCATGAGAGGTACTACTACAAGTTGTTTTATATTTAAGAGGGAAAATAAAGAAAAGAGATGAACAGTCATAAAACTGAACCTGAACCTTTTCAACAGATGTTGAAGATTAGATCAGGTTCTCCCCAGGTCAAAGTTTAGGATTTAAAAAAAAAAAGTGCCCAAAGGCGACTGAGCTGTCAAAGATTTCTGCCTTGAAAACAAAACCTTCCCTAAAACGCTCTGCTGGCTGAACTCTTACCATTCTGACTCTCCTCTGAATGTTATATCACAAAGAAACAATTTATTGATCATAGGCTAATTATAATTTACTAAATAAATTTAAAAAAATTTATTTCAAATTAAATTCCAACAAATATTTTTGTGATTTTATAAGCAATTGGACATTTCAAACATCTTGGAACACAACCAGAGGGGAATATAAAGACATTAAATCTGAGAAGTTATTAATCAAATTATGATTAATATGAAGCAGACTGGGTTTAATTGTTGATCTCTTTCCTCTTTCTGTTTGATCAAAACTGACTCACCAACAAATCAGAGTAGAAATAATCTTCATTCACTGCTTGTGATGTTTTTGAATGTAATTAGTTCTACAAAAGATCGGTAGAGTATTTGTGATTCGCTCTTTCACACATACAACACTTCTAAATATAAGACTCTGCTTATTAGACTCAGCATGCGTTTTATTTTTTCCGTGTCCCCAAAGTCGAGTCTGAGACATAACGAAAGGCATTATAACCACGTAGCAGGAAAACCTGACATTCACAGAAATACAGTTTAATTTCAACACTGTTTGACATTTATAAGGGATGATTATTGATCATTGATTATTAGAATGATAAAATGTGCATAAACAAAAAGGTTAAAATGGTGATGTCTTTTGATGGAAAGGTACATTTAATGACCTCAGTAGGGTTTGGGATCAGAAAGAAACGTGTTTATAGAAGAGTTGCCTGTGGGTGAAATGTTAGAGTAAAAAACAGACACAGCAACATTCCACCCTGCGAGCCCCATAAACAGATGATCAACATGTGTCAGAGTATTTTTACTGTGTACAGTTCATACAAAACTACTGTTCTGTTTGTAATAAATGTGCTGGTGCACAAAGACTCAGAAACGTCTGGTACAGAAGATTAAATGAACTGAAAACAGAATACCTCTGTATGCAAAACCTTCCTGAAACCGCCTCTGGCTGTGATCTCAAGTCCTTCAGCAACACATTAAAAAAATAAATGCAACTTAAAATGGAAAAAAAAAACTGCATGTAAAAACCCACTTTTTTTATAAAAAACTTGAACTTTTTCAAGTTAAATGATGTGACATGAAAAAGAGACTTTTAGGTTTAAGATTTAATATATAAAAACCTTTCTAAAGGAACAGAATGATGCCCAATAATTCATGACTTTTCATGCTGCAGAGCAGCAGAAATCCTGTGTTGTTTATGAATGGATGAACGTTTGTCTCCTTATTTTATACTAACAGCCTATTCTTCATACAAAACTTAATGGAACACAAGGGGAAAGTGTCCTTTCCGTTATTTTTGTGCTGCCCGGATGACATCATATTCAAAATGAGCATCAAACAAGTATACTTTAGATCAAATATGGGCAACTTTAATTTAAAATCTCATTTTATACATTTAAGCACTTGTATTTGTAGAAGTATCCTATTTTTCTGCTAAAGAATAGGATACTTTGGCATAAAATGCATCAAATCAAAGTCACCAAGCTTTATTTGTGTCACTTATTTACTGAAGTGTGACATTTTCGCAAAGAAGAAATAAAAAAGTGAAAGGAAAGCCAGTAAAGATTCAGCTAAATTTGAAATATTTGTGATTAAATAGATGCTTAAATTATTGTTTTAGTCGCTGTGCTTAAAAAACAAGAGGAGTTTCATGACCTTTACCTGCAACATCAGCTATAAATCCTAAACTGATTTGTGTATTTAAATTCAGCACAATCAAACCTCTCATGGTTAATAAGTGGCTGAAATATTTTCCCTTGATAAATTGGGACTGAGGCATGTGTCTCATGCACACGTGTACAGCGGTGGATTTGGGTACAAGAGCGCCCCTCCATGGAATTACACAGATTTGCACCTTCAGTTTAAAAATAACTTTTCTGTTATATAGTAATGCGTTTATTAGAAACTTTCTTGACTGTTGCATAGATTTTTATTGTAACGTAGGTTTACAAAACTGTCTTTGAACAAGCCCATAGAAAACTTTCTTTTTTTAGGTCCAGCTTCAGTTTTAATTCATGAACATGATCTATAATAAACCTAACAAAGTATTTGATAAAGCGCGAAACATCTGTGGGTTATTTGTATCCCACTAGAGATGACAGCAGAAAGCTCATCGGAAACTCTGATGCATTTTCAGACGGGTCCATGTCGGTGTTGCGACGAAATATGTTCCTCCGTTAAAAATGGTCCTTTTTCTGACATCAAGGTGCGTCCCAACCACCTAGAATGTACACTATATAGCATAAGAGAAAAAAAAATCTCGGGATATGTACTTTCATGAAATCGTGTCTTAATTGTATGTATGTAAAAAATGTTGGAATTTATTTTCCCATTGACCACATGGGAAACAGACCGCTGCTCTTACAAGAGTACCCAGCCATCAGGATGCGTTTTTCGTGTTAAAATTACCAAAAAGGATAGTAACTTATCAAAACGTTTTCTTTTAATGCTTTTAAAAAGAATATAATAACTGTAAACAGCTGAGGTGACGAAAAAAAACGGAGACAAGCCAGTGGCGAAAGTTTTGGACGGAGGAACAAATCTCGACGTAACACCGGCCGTAGTTTAACCGACTCTTTCCGGGTCGAACGTAAGTTCGCTTGTGCTGCACAGAGCCCTGACTGTCTGCAAAGGTCAGTCGTGTTATTCGTCATTAACTTCACTACCTTTAGTTTTCACCACGTGTTTGTTTCGGTTTGCATTTCCGTGCGTGCAGGAGGAATTTGACTCATACATTCCCCTCAAAAACAAAACAGCAGTGTTTTGTGTTTGCTGCTAGCTAGCGCGCCGGCCGGTTAGCCTGTGTTAGCTTGCACCGCTTTGCCCGTTGAACTGATACAGACATTTATTTTGTCGATGGTTATATTTCACAGTGAAGTTCTGTGAATGACAAAAACAGACATGTATTTAATCAGTGTTATTCTGCTGACTCGGTCAAACCGGGAACCGTTAGCTTTGACTTGAGTCCTTCAATCACGTGACATTGAGCTCAAAGCAGCACATATTTATATCATTTATAAATGGGGAAATTTTTTGGCAACTCTGTCTTTAAACCATCATGCTGTAGGTTTATTTTCAAATTGTCTAAAAAGACACTCATTAACTTCGATTTTTATAATTAGATTTTATTTTCTTTGACTTTTATTTTGATTTTCAGTGGTTGTTTACGAATCAGAGTGTGCATGCTTAGAATTCACGTAAAGTAATGTTAAATAACACACACACTCTGGATTTAGTTTGTCTTTACGTTTTATATTTTGCATTGTTTGGATGAAACATGGGCTTCAAGTTGCCCCGTTGTGTTTTAACTTAATTTTGACCGATTAGTCAATAAATAAGATGCATCATTTGCAAGTTTCACAAAAGATTTTTCTTTGATGTCATCTGAGTGTATATTTACTTTTTGGTGGAGATATATTTCCTAATATTTTGCAAAGATTGTCATTTGTGATAAGACTATATAAGAAACATCAATACAAAACAAAATACAGGCAGCAGAAAAGCCAGATGAGCTAGTTTTGCTTTGATTAAAGGGAAATTTAAAGTTTTAGTTAGTAATCAGTGTTTTTTGTTATGAATGATGATCCTCAGCACATGCTGGTAGGAATGTTTATGTTGCATTGATTTTAGCTCTGCGATTCTTCTGTGTTTTTGACGTGTAAAGTTCTTTATTGAGGTCAAACAGTGACTAACAGAAGTTTGTAACAAGCCAGTTGATTCTAGATTAAACCCTGTAACACTAGCTACCAACACCAGTTTAATCTAGTCCCTTTATCTTCTTTCAGGGTAAACACATGTTCATGCCCCATGTTCTGCCACTGCAGTCTGGAGGAAGAGTTGTTTGTCAGTTTTACGCATGCATTCAAACAGAAAATTACTGATGTCTTTGTTCAGGCTTCATGGGAATGAATGTGACCAGTTGCTTAATTAGAGGTCATGCATATGTACTTATTCAGGGGAATAGAGTAGCTCATTCCTGTTGTTTTTTTGTGTATGCAGTCAGCTAATGCATTGATTTACGTCTCTCTTATTCACACTTTCATCTCTTTTTTTCCTCTATTTGTTGACATAATTCCTGCCCAGGAGGGCTGCTGTCTGTCCTGTTGAGCTCCCCCTGCAGTGAGAGTGTCAGGAGTGCATGCACCATGGCGAGCCTTCTGCGTGTCGTGGCGACCAGCTGCTCAGCCCCCGTGTTCAGCAGCGTATCCTGCGTGAAGGTGCACAGCGGCTCTGCTATCAAATCAAATTGCGTGCGGTTTTTTAGGACCCACCAGGCTCTCTGGCGGGCTTCCAGTCCAGGTAAAATCTTAGATAGTTGTTAGATAGAAGCATATAATTATTTTGAGATGGCACCTAATGCAACATTTAGTGAGAATGGTTGAAATTCATTGTTGACGACGTGATCTTTACTGCTACAAGATGGATTTCAGATTATTAGTTATTTCAGATTACAGTTATTGATTAGAATGTTACAGAGGACTGGATGTTGCTGCACAGTTTAAATACCAGTCCCGTATTTAAGTACAGTTTTAATGTTTTTAAAAGAAATTGTGCTTTTAAAATGGTATTGTAAAATTACGTGGCAGCTTTTTTATGTAATGGACTCATTATTTAATCAATTTATTTTTTTAGCAAAAATACCAAATAGATTCTTGTCCTTGCTTTAAAATGGGTTTTTTTTCCACTCAGAATCTTTGCAATCAAAGTTCTAATGATTTCATGACTAATTAGTTAATAAATGATCCATAATTCAAACAAGTATGAAAGTGTTTTTTTTCCAAATTTAGTTTTGTACTCAGGTGGGTTTAAATAATTCTATTTTCCATGAAGTACGGAGCACAAAAGCAGATTGAAACTAACTTAGAAAGTATAAACAATTCTTGTAAGTATTTTTGACTGACTGTTAAATATAAAACTTTTATTTGCGACAGTTTCAGATTGAAACGGCTGTTAAAAGCTTTTTCTAACCTGATGTGTCGCTATAAATTGCAGAATTAAACAGTTAGACCTTGTAGCAGGTTTTATTGAAACGTTTATCTGAAGTAAATGCTTTGACCTTTGGATAACCTGCTGGTTCTTCTCCAGAATGACACATCGCTTGGGGTTTACAGATAGTTTCACTGCTGATAACCACATGAAAACACCAGCACCTGTAACTACTGTGCACATTCTCATAAGTTTCAGCTGCATACTGTATTTTATCTTCTTTTATCTACTTATTGCATTAAAGGTCAATAACATGTTGATTTAAATGAAAGTATTCATAAATATTACTGCCCTGTTTGTTTCATTTTAATTTCAGTAGATTTAATAGATTTGAATCTGTTTACTATTTATTATTGGATATTTATCTTAAAGTTTGACCCATGTTTATATTGTTTTGGCATAAATAAAGAGTTTTGGTTTTAGTTCCATGTTACTGTAGGCTTCAGACATGAATTCTCTGCACACTTTGACCAGTCATGAAGCGTGCGTGTGTGTGCATGTGTGTGATCTGTGAAGCCAGTTGCAGCTGGTTGCAGGAGCATCGGGTCTGCGTGTTCTAAGCTGGTCTGATGTTTCTCTCGTTTTGATTCATAGACACAGCGGTGGACGTTCCTACAGCGTCACATACAGATCAAACATACTGCATAGATGTTGCTTTGATGTGACCTCTGTGACCTTACAGACAAACGTGATATTTAGTTGTGTTCATAACCCACACTGGCTGTAGGGGTTTTCTAGCCTCTGACATGTCAGGTACTGAGCGGTAAAGTGAATGTAGTTACTGAGCTTATCCATAACATTAAAAAAAAGCAATAAAACAAAAAATAATTATGTAACAACAACACAAGGATGATAAAAACTGCATTTAATCAATAAGAATATTTCTTTTTCTACCTGATGCAGCTTTTCCGAGTCCATCATGTTCCATTTAATGTAGAATTATTCCTTTAGACAAGATCTACAGTTACATTTAGGGCTCCAGATGAGGGAAATTTAAACATGCTATTGCATCAGTGGACTTTAGTGACATAAACAGCTGTTTTTTTGGCTTCTTCATGTTGCTCAACTTTTAGCTAAACCACTTGTGAGAGGACGTGTCCTTGCACCAGGAGAGAGGCGACACATTCGACTCTTTGTTTATGTATCATAAGCTGACGTAGAACTTTCCATTAGAACTAAAACAGCATGTGACCTGCCTTTTGCTTGAGTTCTACACCTGGAAATAGTTCTAAGAAACTAGTAAAATCTTTTAAATGTTGCAGATCTGTGTCCCCTTCATTTCATAGTCTGCTTTGTTTATTTTCTATTTCAAGGTCAACTCTTGACCTTTCAGTTTCGTGTCACTTATCTCTCTCCAGGAATTCCATACAAGCAGCTCACTGTTGGAGTTCCCAAAGAAATCTTCCAGAATGAACGGCGTGTGGCGCTGTCTCCTGCTGGTGTTCAGGCTCTCATCAAACAGGGCTTCAACGTGGTCGTGGAGTCTGGAGCTGGAGAGTTTTCCAAGTTCCCCGATGAGCAATATGCTCAAGCTGGAGCGTCAATTAAAGACGTGAAAGATGTGTTGGCGTCTGATCTGCTGGTTAAGGTGTGTTAAGTAATCTGTCATGTCCCCATTATGGAGAGTGTTAGTTATTTTATTAAAAGCAGTTCAGGTTTATGGATCAGTGTTCGAGGACCTCGGGCCCCTTTGTCAGAAAATCTTCAAATTTTAGGAGGATTTAAAGAAACTTGATCTTAGTATTTAAGTTCCTTTTATCAACTTCTCCAGTTTCTGGCAACATTAAGAAATGGGTGAGAAAAAAGACAAATATATGTGAAATAAAACAGTAAAAAATATTCAATTCCTTTGATATAGTTTTAGTATCTGATCTGTCAAATGGAAATACTCCAACTTCTTTACTGGATTTGTCTCTTCCAGGTCCGTGCTCCCATATTTAATCCAGCTGTGGGTGCTCATGAGGTGGAGCTGATGAAGGAAGCAGCAACTTTGGTTAGTTTCATTTACCCAGCTCAGAACCCGGAGCTCATGGACTTACTGTCCCAGAAGAAAGCCACTGTTCTGGCCATGGACCAGGTTCCCAGAGTCACCATCGCTCAGGGTTACGATGCTCTGAGCTCCATGGCAAACATTGCAGGGTATGTCTATAAAAATTCCACTAATGTCGTGCTAAAATCAGTGAGATGGCTTGATATATCTTACACAGCACTTCAAACTCCTGTAGAGGGGAATGCAGACTTACTGCATTTGCAGTACATGTTAATGTATTTATTATTCCAGATACAAGGCGGTTGTTCTGGCAGCCAACAGCTTTGGGCGATTTTTCACCGGACAAATTACAGCAGCTGGGAAAGTTCCGCCTGCAAAGGTGTGTAACTAATGTGTGTTTCTGATAGTATTTATATTCACGAAGTGGAAAAGTTTGGACAATCAGTGTTTTATGTCTTATATCGAACTTTTCTAGCTGTTTTTCTGTGCGTTTTTGTGAGTAGGTGCTGATTATTGGAGGAGGTGTCGCTGGTCTGGCAGCAGCTGGTACTGCCCGGGCCATGGGAGCCATCGTCAGAGGATTTGATACCAGGTTTGTTCTGAAGCTTTTAAAAATAAATATTCCATATTTTTATTTTAGTTCATCTTAACTGCTTGTGTTGTTACAGCTTGATTAAACTAACTTGGATTTTCTTCATATTTCCTCTCTCTTGCAGAGCTGCAGCTTTGGAGCAGTTTAAATCTCTGGGTGCAGAGCCGCTGGAGGTGGACATCAAGGAGTCTGGAGAAGGCCAGGGAGGCTACGCCAAGGAAATGTCAAAGGAGTTCATAGAAGCAGAGATGAAGCTGTTTGCCAAACAGTGTCAAGACGTGGATATTCTGATCAGTACTGCTCTTATCCCTGGTACGCTGAGTCACAGAGACACGTGCACGTTACTCAGAACTCACGCTGAACATTAAAGGCTGAAGTTCCTGCTTGTGTTCCTGAATCAAGTCTATGAAAACATGAGATATTAGAACCGGACTTCCCATGTTTCTGTATGAAGTTTACAATCTGATTTCATTTGAACTCATCTGTAATGCCATCATGTTTGTCCTTTAATAATATTGCAGGTAGGCGGGCGCCCATCCTCATCACCAAACCCATGATAGAGAGCATGAAGGACGGTTCAGTGGTGGTGGACTTGGCTGCTGAGGCCGGTGGAAACATTGAGACCACCGTTCCAGGAGAGCTGTCGGTCCACAAGGTCAGTTTATATGATCTTCTAATATATTTACTCATAAACAAGATTTGTTTTATTTTATAATTTATCTGTAAAACTCGTTTTATTTTTGTCATTATTTGTTTTTTCATGTATTTTTTGTTAGGGCGTGACCCACATCGGTTACACGGATCTGCCCAGTCGTTTACCGACACAGTCCAGCACCCTGTACTCCAACAACATCACTAAGCTGCTGCGAGCCATCAGTCCAGACAAGGAGAACTTTTACCTCGACGTCAAGGACGTGTTTGACTACGGGACCATGGATCACGTTGTCAGAGGATCTATTGTCATGCAGGTACGAGTTTCTTCTGTAGCAGGAACCCAAAGGAACATGTTTGTAC
The DNA here is from genome assembly GCA_006937955.1 of Pachypanchax playfairii. Taxonomy (NCBI): domain Eukaryota; kingdom Metazoa; phylum Chordata; class Actinopteri; order Cyprinodontiformes; family Aplocheilidae; genus Pachypanchax; species Pachypanchax playfairii. The sequence goes on along the minus strand of SSNP01000014.1, from coordinate 2,903,414 downwards.
TTTTTGTAACATTTGGTTTGAAAGACATCGAGTATATTCTGTCACACGGTTATTGAAAACAAGTCAGAATGGTGTAAGTTCAGTTGTTAATCACTAGATGTCACTGTCAGACTGCACACACCTTCTCAGCCTGTAGCTTTTTGAAAGGAATAAGACTGTTTACCTTCAGGTCACAGCGCAGCAACTTTATTCTGATAAAAAATCAAGGATTTAAACAGGATAGTAACATGCGTTAATGTTTCAGATTTGAACATTTAAGTTGCTTCAAATGGTTGTTAGACTGATTTTGTTTGCAGTTTTTAGATATTTTATCATGGAATGGTCCATTTTTGGGTGTGTTAGAATTAAATCAACAAACTTTGAAGTTTGAGGTGTTCTCAAATATCAATTCATCCAAAAAGGACGTTGCTGTGACCCTGTAATCAGATTACAACATCTCTAAACATGTTCTACAATTTTTCCAGTCATTTACCTGAACAATAACAATATGTGTTTACACGTATTTTACTCTATTTCATATTTTTATTTGTTCTCACCTCCAGGATGGAAAGAACCTGTTTCCTGCTCCTCAGCCCAACAACTTACCAACTGCAGCTCCTCCTAAACCCAAGAGCATCCAGGAACTGGAGGCAGAGAAGGCAGCACAGATCTCCCCCTTCAGGGCTACCCTCACCACTGCTGGCATGTACACTGGAGGTTAGTCACCACAGATGAATCTGAAATGTAATTACACTCTCTGTTAGAGAAAACAGGAAGATTCCAGGAGTTTGAGATTGCTCTTTCATCAGTTTTTATTGTCAGTGAGAGGGTCTTCAGGGAGGTTGGGGTTTGCTTTAAGGTGAAGGATGGGTTAACAAGCTGCTTTTTAAGTCACTGCTGGAATGTGCAGGAGATGAAGGGACAGGCACGTTGCGAGGGCTCTCATGTACACAGGCGCCCTGTTAGTGTCAGGAAATGTGCATTGTAAAATGGTTTCATGCTGTTTGTTTGAAGTGCTGTGGAGCTCCTTGTTGTGTCTGTGTTCTGTGGAAGGGCACCACATGTCCAGTAGTTAGTGTTGTTCACACGTTGTCTTGGAGTTTGAGCACTTTCCTGCTTAGTCTTATGTGACCTGAGATGTTCCGGAGCTTTAAAATCATCCAAAATTGATCTAAAGCAAAATAATTAGCTTTTGTCTTTGAGGTTGAGGTAAAAGAAAAGTGATCATGTGTTTTAAATCTAACATATTACTCAGAGTCAGGACATGTGACAGGTTAAACTTTCATGTTGTAGTTTTATGTTCTCTGACTTTCTTGTCCTCTCGTTCTGTACCAGGTATCGGCACCCTGCTGGGTTTGGGCTTGTCTGCTCCTAATGCCGCCTTCCCTCAGATGGTCACCACCTTTGGTCTTGCTGGAATTGTGGGATACCACACCGTGTGGGGAGTCACGCCTGCTCTCCACTCTCCGCTCATGTCTGTCACCAATGCCATCTCAGGTTGGTTCCTGTCTTCCACAGAGATCATATCAAACCTCTCACATGTAAAGTGCAGAACTGAACATGCGCTTCAGCACTGAGGCCTTTCTTGTTATTGGAGAGCTTGAGGGCTTCGAGAGATAAATGTGTGTGTTCTCATGGCTTTGATCACACTGAAGCTCCACACTGGACAGGAAGTAACACTGTCAGTGACCTTTTAAGGCCTTTTGCCTCTTTACTCCTGCACACAGCCGGACATCAGAGCTGGATGTTGCAGTCCTGCTGTTTAACAATTAAAATAAAGTTTTGATTTTAAAATCTTCTTACTGACCTCGTTATAGCCTCTTCAGGTTTTATCCACCTTCTTCTGGGTTTTTACCTTTTTTTGATGCTTTTAAAAAACGAACCTGCTTGTTAATACACAGGAACATAACTGTTCTTTAGTTGCTGTTCATGAAATAATATCTTGGTTTATATAGGCAGACATATTTAACACAATATTTAAAACATTGACATCAATAATGGGGTTATTAAAGTTGCTAAATTTTATGGTTTAATAAATGTTTTAAATTAAACACTTAAAATCTGATTAATTTCTAAGATATATTCTTGTCCAGATAGTTATAGAAATTCTGTTTGGCATTTTTAAAACTCTGCTTAAGAACAGATAAACACACACGATTTAAAATCTGGTTTTCAGCAGAGAAAATGGCTCAAATTTCCACTTTAAAAAGTTTTTTTTTTTTGGATGAAAGTTTAATCCCAGTTTGTAGCCATCCGAGACAAACATGCCTTCACTCACCTGTTAGTCAGTTTAAACTGCTTGTGTTGAACTCAGCCTCTCTATGCTGTTTTGCTTCTTACTGCCTGTAAATCATTACAGGAATGATGTTATCAAGGCCTCCTGAGTTACTTTTGGTCAAAACGCACACACTCACACACTCCTTCACCCTTTTTATCATCATATCTTCCTGTTTCCTTCTTTTTCCACTCCGCCAGGCAAATGGAGCAGCATGTGTTTAAAGCTGTTGATGAAACAAATCTTGCTATGATGGAATTGTTTTTTATAGTTCCTGCATATAGAAGATTTTCTTGTCCTGTATCAGTTGATATATATGTTGTCTGCAGGTCTGACAGCGGTGGGTGGTCTGTCCCTGATGGGAGGCGGCTACTTACCAACTAGTACTGCACAGACACTGGCTGTGCTCGCCGCCTTCATCTCTTCAGTCAACATCGCTGGTGAGTTACTTGCACATAGGCACCTCACAGTGATCCCCGCCAAGAGCAGCAACCTCCAGCCAATAAAACATCATCTCAGATTGAAGATCAAGCTGTTTCGTATCGATTGTGTGTAACATTTCATCACAGTGGCCCTCTCTACCCGTCTGCTCAGACCAGAGCCGGTGGCTCTTGTTCGGACCACACAGACATCCAGTCCTTCTTTTAACAATAATAATTCTCGTTAAAATGATAAATAATTTATGAAGTTATTTAATACTCATCGTGTCCAGGACTGAATTTCTTCTGTAAGCTCACAGCTGGGAATCAGAGGAGAGTCTAAGGGAGGCAAATGTACAACTGATGGATATAACAGACCTTTTAGAGTGTGTTTGTTTAAACATGTATGTAATTTCACTCTATAATGTTTCATAGTTCACCTGATCTTATTTGCTTGATCTGCCCTGAAATCTTAAATCTTTGTGGAAATGCTAAAAGCTTCGTGCCGAAATGATCATTTAGCTCCTGGAAATAATGATAAAAATCTCAAATCGTGTGAACTAGGGCTGGGCGATATATCGAGCTTTTTTTTTTTTTTTATAAACGATATAGAAAAATGAAATATAGTTTTTATCGAGATGGCTTGTTTTGAGTTTAAATAACAGCGTCAAAGTCGCTGCTTTTCTTGTTTCCACCTTCCCCGTCTGTCTCGCACACAATTCTTCAGCTCCGCCTCCGCGGTGCAGCAACCTGCCTGCTTGTGCTTAACAGCTGAGGCGTCGTCAAGCACACACACACGTGCCGTGCCACTCGTGACAGCCTCACATCATGGTCACAAACAAACGGAGCAGTTAATGGCTCGCTGATTTGGAAGTGGTTTGGATTGAAGAGCAGAAACGTGTATTCTGCAGAGTGCGATGAATACACGTCCCGATCAAAGGTTCGAGCACATGTAACGTCATCCAGCACTTACAGCAGCGGCATAAAGCTGCAGTGTGTTAAACTGCGGGTCGTAACTCGGATAGTAAAATCTCCTCAACCTTCCACTCTGAAACAGACAGAACTTTCTGACCCATTCGGTCCCATATGAGCAGAAAAGCACGAAAGCTGGTATGCACCAAAGACCCAGTTTCCATGGCAACTGTCCAGCTTCAAACAGCTAGTTAAATATCCGCGCTACCAATCAGAAATTATTTCGCAAGAAAAGTTTGACACAAAACGTGTGCAGACGTGAGAGACAGTCTCTCTGCTCTGTCGTTGAAATCACTTTGCTCTGACGTGTAGATCAACAGGCGGTTCTTTCATCAGCTCATTTCTCATATTTACACAAAAACATTTGAACAGAGCCACAAACAAGAGGACGAGTCTTTAGTAGAGACAAAACGTTATAATATGTCCTGAAGATCGGACTGATTCTTTTTATTTTTGCTCATTGGATCTTATTTTGTATTTTGCATTACTGTATTTTTTTTTTTAGTCATGGAAAAGTATTTTTCATTCATTTTGTTTTAGGAAAGTTTCATTTAATTTACAGCTATTTCAATTTTAGTGAACTGTTTTAATGCACATGAGCTGTTGCTAGTTAGTAAAAGTGCATTTAGCTCTCAAGGCTGTAAATTAGAATTGTGTCTTTGGTTACTTGTCGATATATATGGATATGGATATATGCACTGAATTCATTTTAGATTTTAATAATAATAATATATCGTCTCAATGAAAATAGCTGGACATTGACTGTGTTGTTTAAATGTAAAAACCTTTTCTTCCTTATATATTTGTCTTAGAAATGTCCGATACCCTATAAAATGAAAGTCTAATTATTCTTCCATGTTTTTAACATGGACATTCTTCAGCTGAAGTACCAGAAAGAAACGTTCGCTCACCTCTGATTCACCCTCGTGTTTGAGGATGTGCGTTCATGTGGTTACCATCACGCCAGAGGCGAAAACAGTCTCACACATGGTAACGAGGTTTTCCTGTAAACTGGTGAGACACTGTCTGGTCTCAGGTTGATGCTTCTGAAGATTTCTATTTGAAATATTTATACTGACATAAAGTAAAGTCATTACATTTCTGACTTTTGTCTGCCAATAAAAGAAAGAGAATTAGCTGTTGACTTTTAGACACCTGTTGACCTATTTGAAGTGCCTTGACTGCCAAGTTTTGTCCATCTGTTCTTTATTTAACAGTTTAAATATGTTAATCAGGTTTAAACCTAATAAAGTGCCAGTGTAAATACAAGGATGATTCGTTATTCTGTGTTTTGTGCAGGTGGTTTCCTGGTGACTCAGAAGATGTTGGACATGTTTAAACGACCCACTGATCCTCCTGAGTACAACTACCTCTACCTGCTTCCTGCTGGCGTCTTCGTCGGAGGTTACGCTGCTGCTTTGCACTCTGGATACAACATTGAACAGGTGCAAGAAAATGTCGACACTGTTGTTTTTTTATTTGTCCAAAGGTTGTGCAGAACTTTACTGCAACATAGTTCGTCCTTTTTTTTCCCTCCACCCTACATCTTCAGCTCCTTTTTATCTTTTTTGTGCCTTTCTCTTAACAGATGATGTACTTGGGCTCAGGTCTGTGTTGTGTTGGTGCCCTTGCTGGTCTTTCTAACCAAACTACAGCCCGGCTGGGAAACACTCTGGGTATGATTGGCGTCGCGGGAGGCCTGGCAGCCACTCTTGGTGCTCTCAAACCGAATCCTGAGCTTCTGGCTCAGATGAGCGCAGCCATGGCCGTGGGTGGCAGCGCCGGTGAGTGTTCTTACATTGGGAGAGGAATCAGGCAGGGAAACGTTAAATCCAGGCAGACGATATGTGTTTTGTGGTGTTTGTGCGTGTCTTCCAAGCTCAGAAGAAGAAGCAGGTGTGCTGAGGGCTTGTGATGTTTACATCAAACACAACATGACTAACTCACAGCAGACCCTGGAGGTCTGTCAGAATGATTAGCATCAGGTATTACTCACTTTCTCTCTGTTTTAGAACAGTTTGATCATTTAAATGCTAATTGTTCCAGTAACAAAGCTGAAAACCAGACTAAACTATCCACACAGATGATAACTCTCTGTTCCAGATACGGCAGTGTTGAAAGGATTCCTGCAGGACATGTACACACACACACACACACACACACACACACACACACACACACACACACACACACACACACGGGACTAACAGAAAAACCTGGAAATTCCCAAAACAGACCTCATCAGCAGCACCTGGTGCTCGCTTCTCAGCAGTCATGAGTGTGTGTGCATGTGATGGTGATTTACCTAGTTTTTGTTGGTATTTTTATTGTAACTTTATTGATTCCTCCTTCTTTGTCTCCAGGCTTGACCATTGCTAAGAAGATCCAGATCACTGACCTGCCTCAGCTGGTGGCGGCCTTCCACAGTCTGGTTGGACTGGCTGCCGTACTCACCTGCGTGGCTGAATATATGATCGAGTATCCTCACTTTGCTACAGACCCAGCAGCAAACCTCACCAAGATAGTTGCCTACCTCGGCACCTACATTGGTGGGATCACTTTCAGCGGCTCTTTGGTGGCATATGGCAAACTGCAAGGTGAGGAAACACAAAGTCTTTAAGTGATTCAAACCACCTGGCTGGTAATGCGTTGGGCTGACCAGAAAACGCCTGTTTTAAATGTAAATCTACTCTCACACGTTCGCCTAACAAACAAGTGTCTGTGCTTAATCCATCCGTCAATGTTTCAATTTATATTTAATTTTCTAATTGCCCCCTTCCCTCCTTTGTCTTATATTCCTGCAGGTCTCCTAAACAGCGCTCCCCTGATTCTGCCCGCTCGTCACGCTCTCAACGCAAGTCTCATGGCAGCCAGCGTGGGTGGGATGATCCCCTACATGCTGGATCCGAGCTACACCACAGGCATGACCTGCCTCGGATCAGTCTCTGCCCTCTCTGCTGTCATGGTACGTGCAGACTTAACCTTCTTAGATCTATTGTTAAAACCAACATAAATAAATCACTGACATTTTTCTACATGCCAACAGACTAAATGTTAAAATTCCAATAAAAACATCAGTAAACTCCCAGGAAGGGAAATGATTTAAGGGAGGTGAAGAATAAAAGGCATGATGGGTTCAAAATTTCTAATAAATGTCAAATAAGAGAGGAAACAGTAGCTGTTCAGGAGTTCTGAGTGGAGCAGACAGCTGGCAGTCACATTCAACATACTTCTTTTATCTTTTTATTGAAATCTCCATCATTAGAAATCAGTGCCAGGGAGTTGTAACCAGAGTTTATATAGTAGTTGTACAGAATATTCCCAAATGTGTTAAACAGATCCAAGTCCATACAGTTTGAATATAATACCTTCTTGAATATAATACCTTCTTGAATATAATACCGTGAAGGTGATAAACCTTGTTAGATGCTCCTTTAAAAGAAAACATCTAACTTGAACTTTCAGTCTTCTATAAGTCTTCACACATACATGTGCTTGTATTTTAAGATTTAATCAGGTTTCCTTGTATAAACAACTTTTCTGTGATAAATAATAATAATAAGAAATCAACCACGATTAGCAGCTTAATCAGCAGTTTTTACACTGTTAGATGAACCTCACCCTGCTGCTCTCCGTCAGGGTGTAACCTTAACAGCTGCTATCGGAGGCGCCGACATGCCGGTGGTCATCACAGTACTCAACAGTTACTCAGGCTGGGCTTTGTGTGCCGAGGGCTTCCTGCTAAACAACAACCTGCTGACTATCGTTGGAGCTCTAATCGGGTCATCTGGAGCCATCTTGTCCTACATTATGTGTGTGGTAAGTAGAAGACGTGCTCAGTAGGCGTTTGCTGTTGTTCCTCTCCTGTCCACTAGAAGGAGCTCGTTACCATTTTTGTAAGTGGCATCTTAAAGAGTATTGAATAAATAAAAAGAATACAGGTTATCTTTTCTTGTCTCAGGCGATGAATCGCTCACTGGCTAATGTGATTCTGGGAGGTTACGGCACGTCGTCCACCGGCACAGGAAAACCCATGGAGATCACGGGAACGCACACAGAGGTCAACGTGGATCAGACCGTCGAGATGATTAAAGAGGCCCAGAACATTATCATCACTCCAGGTAGTGTGTTTTGTTATCCTTATGGGGACCGTCCATTGACTTCCATTGATTTTAGTAACTAGATTTATACCTAACCCAAACCCTTTTACTAACCTTAACCATTACTGATCTATAACTAACCCTAAGACTAACTAAAACTCTATTCACACCATACCTATAAACCTAACCCCTAACCCTAAAAAGGGGAGTCCCCCTCATGGGGACCAGGCTTCGGTCCCCACAAGAACCCTCGGACCCCAGAAAGATAGTAAAAGTCAGGAAACGGGTCCCGAAGGAGGTCAGAAATACAAACACACACACACACTGGGAGGATAAACACTTGACTTTAACATCCTCGTTTCCCCTCCAGCATCAGTAACGTGTATATTCTGATTTTTTTTAACCTTTTCTTGACCTGTGTTACATCACCACGACTGACGGGTCACAGCAGAGCGTGTACGCACACGCCTGGGTTCCTGTGTGGTCGTCTGTAACTCTCCAACAGACATTCTACAGCAAACTACATATATTTGGGGTCAAGGAGAAAGTGGATGAAATGAGTGTTTGCAGGAAATGTTGACAACTCAAACAGGGTTGAAGTGCTGGATCCAGCCTTTGTTACACGCTTCTCTACATTTCACATGTTTTCAATATTTGAAAACATGTTGACAGTTAAAACTATCCTTGAATTACCTGCTGCAAATGCGTCACTGGGTGGCCCGTCAGACTGCAGCTTTACTCACGTGGGTACATGTAAACACAGACTAAAAGCATCCAGCCCACAAATTGATGATTCCACTTACACAGAGACAATTAAAGACAAAAAAAAAAAGGGAAAAACCTTCAGAGGAAATCACTGCAATTTACAAGAACTGCCGATTGAAAGTGTTCACGTGGTCCGCTGGAAAAGAAATGAGGCGTTCTGTGTAGGTTTGGACATCTACTTTGTTTTGGGAGAATCACTGAGAACAACAAGGAACACAGAAAAGCCGAACAGGCAGAAGAAATTGGAGGAATGAAGGAATAAAATTCATAAAAAGGACAGAAAATAAATATTAAAATCAGTCTCAGAGCACAGGAAATATTTTTATCATCATCATCAGTTACATAACACTAAATCTACACAGAAAAATGCAGTAAATTCTTCTTCCTTTTCATTGTTATGATAGTGTGTAATGGCCCAGCGTCATTACTCAGTGCCAGCTTTTAGTCATTGCCCTTGTTTCCATTTTGAGCCGTTTTCTAATTGAAGCCGTCACAGTCACTTTGCCTGATTGACGTCTATAAAAACAGTTAAAACTCTGCTCGGTAAACAGGAGTGTTTTCTTGGCTTGGTCTGGACCATCTCTGCACGCTTTGGCATCCCGTGTTTTTCTAACATGAGAAATTCATGTGAAACTATTGGCAGCACAAGTTAGAAAATATTTATGGTTTAAAAAAAAAAAAAAGTGAAAATCTTAAAAAAGTGGAAATTGTTTTCCTGGATGACAGCAAACTGTGTGTTTTATGGAAAGAGTTAATATTTTCTTTACATTTTTTTTGTCTGTTTCTTGAGCTCAGTTTGAACTGGTGTCACTTTTATTGTTGGTTGTAACGAGACACTTTCTGACTGGTTGTTGTGACAAGGGTTATAAACCTAACTGGACAAATGTTTTAGTGTGTGAGAAAAATCTGGTACCATCCAGCACAGAAAACATACTTTTCACAATTGAAGCTAGGATGGAAGTCAAGCATTTGAAGCTGATATCTGTTTAAATTCACTTATTTTCAGCCTTTTCTCACGAGTCTTAGCAGGATGGAGGTCACAGTGTTTTTCTAGTAAAATCTACATCATATCATCTTTTTTCTCTCTGTTATTACTTTAAAATCTATTTCAGGTTATGGACTTTGTGCTGCAAAGGCCCAGTATCCCATTGCTGAGTTGGTGAAGATGCTTCAGGATGCAGGCAAGAAAGTCAGGTAAACTGATGATTAATTTCATTTTCATGAAACTCAATCGTTGCAAAAACATGATTCATAAAGTTTAAAATAAATAGAATTTATTACATATGAACTAGATTTAGGTGTGACGTTTAGCCAGGCAGATAAAGGAAGAGGTTTGTTGGTTTTTTGTGTGTTTCTGTCGGTCGTTTGATCCTGGCTGTTACAGCTGCTGCTCTTTAGAGCATTTGTGCTTGATTAGAGGAAAGTGGGTGGTCAGAGAAAAAAGGGGGAACCACTCCTTAGTGCTGATTTTTCTTTCGTTTTGTTTTATTATTCAGTTTCCTAATTTATCTTCTTCCCATCAGCCCGTGGAGCTGCGTCTCTCGCGTCTCCATTCACCAGCTATTTTAATCGTTTAAACGATGTTTAAAGCTTTTCTTTACTGTCCTTTACTGTTTTTCTAGATTTAGCTGCCACAGTTATTAAAATCACAAGCCCGTCAGTGCTTTTTGTTCACCTGAAGTTAAAAATAACAGAGGAAACATCCAGATGTTGGTCACATGTGTTTGTAGACTGGAGAGGAGAAGAATCTCCTGATGACGTGACGTCACGCTCGACACGGGAGTGTGTGAACAGTCTGTTATCAGCAGAGTAAAACTCAGCTCTCCTTCAGTTCCTTTGATCCTGCTCAGTCACCTCCACCCCCCCCTTGACCTTGTAAATGTTGACTGAAAGTCAGACTTGGTTTCACGCAGGTTTGGGATTCATCCCGTGGCCGGTCGCATGCCCGGTCAGCTCAACGTGCTGTTGGCTGAAGCCGGCGTCCCGTATGACATCGTTCTGGAGATGGAGGAGATCAACGAGGATTTCCCCGGTGAGAATGATCATCCCAGAGTTCACAGATTTAACTCTCATATCAATACTACTAAAAAACTACTACAACGTTGAATTTCCCTTCTGGGATAAATAAAGTATTTTTCATTCATTCATTTCATTTCATTTCAATACAAAGTGTTGATGTCAGTTTATTTTAAAATAAACATATAAATATTCCTGTTTTCATTAGAAATTTTATTTTATTCTTTTTCAGTTTTGCCTTTATATCTTCATTTTTCAAACTATATTTTATTGTTCAAGTTCCAGATTAGTTCATTGAACATGTTTGTGCGTGTATGGCAAAAAATAGTACATTCTTTTTATTTACAATTGATACTATTGTGTATTTTGTGCTCAAATTTTAACTAAATTAGATAAAATTTGCTAAATAATTAGTAAATAAATAATTGGGGAAGTTGTTTAGAAGAAAATAATATATTGCACGTGTGATAAATATTTTTTAACATGGAACATAAAGGAAAATGAAAGTATTTGAAAACTTCTAAAATCTGCTCAGACCTCTGAGGCAGAAACACTCGTGTTTAATTTGTGGTTTGTACAAACAGAAACTGACTTGGTTCTGGTGATCGGTGCCAATGACACGGTGAACTCAGCCGCTCAAGAAGATCCTAACTCCATCATCGCTGGCATGCCGGTGCTGGAGGTGTGGAAGTCCAAGCAGGTGAGACACCCGGTGTGAGAAAGTCCAGAAGGACAAAGACAACCAGAAGATTTTAGAAGTGAAGTCTTTTCACCTGAGAGTTTTAAGTTTATAAAGCTCATAAGTTTAGAGTCCAGATGCAGCCCAGTCCAGTTCCTGTTACAGTCCGTTAAAAGACAATAAGAACGTCCAGCTGATGCTGCTCAGTCCTCATCCGTCTCTCTGAAGGCTGATGATCTCTGTTTTCCCTCCAGGTGATTGTGATGAAGCGTTCTCTGGGTGTGGGATATGCAGCTGTGGACAACCCCATCTTCTACAAACCTAACACCGCCATGTTGCTAGGCGATGCAAAGAAGACATGTGACGCCCTGCAGGCCAAGGTCCGCGAGTCCCAGAACCAGTAACTGGTTCTGCCTTGTGGGAGGGGCTTCGTCATGGAGGGAAAACAGCAACACGGACAAGTTTCCTAAAGTACTCCAGCACTCACATCGTCTCTGCTAACGATGAGAGACCAAGTTATCCACAAATCCTTCCTATCATCTAAAAATAAAAGAAACACACAGAGATCTCATACAATGAGGATACTGTATATTTATTTCTCACAGAGGTAAAATACTTTAATGCAGTTTTATACTTTCTTTTATTTCTAGATATTAAAGGAAGGTTCAGCCTCTCAGCAGAGCTGCTGGGCTCTTTACTTAGAAACAATCAGGACTGTAGAAGCATTAAAGTATTAGAGAAGTTCATTATCAACGTTAGGATGATTTAGGGATTAGAATAAACAGATGGATTAAAATGTGACATCAGCAGACGGAGTTCTTACAGTCTGAAGCACCAACATGTTTTTTCACTGTAAAAAGTTTCATCCACGTGTTTTTTTTTTTTTTTTTTTTCAGTGTTAGATTTTTCTGTTTTTCCCTACAATAAATCCAACTGCTTGTCTGTTTAAGGGGAAAAGGAACGATGCTTCAAATACAGCGACGATTTTTAGATCGTAACATAAAACTAAGACATAGAAATGAATCCATTCCACCCCCTCCGAGCGCAGCTCGCGATAAACCTGAGAGGTTTAACTGGATCACGTCCGTAAAGACCAGATCGATTTCAACTGTCTCATCATTCCACGAGTTTCAGAAAAGACAGTAAATACAGTTTTTTGTTTTTTTTTAAATGAATGTGACCTTTCCACTCCAGTGTGTTTCCTTATTATCGATCTGTACGAGAAAATAAAAACACAGCTGATCTTTAACCCGACTGTAGGAATCTAAAATAACATTATTTCATTAAAACATAATTTTGTGCCAAACCTTTTCCTTTTAATCCGGTTAGATTCGAGGTTTGGCTCCTGTTAGTTTTAAGAAATGTCATCCCTCTTATGAAAGCTAATCAAATTACTGTAACACGTTACGAGTTTCAACCCGGGACCTGGTACACGGACCACGAGGGTTACCTCTCGTTTGTTTTACTGCATCTGTTCTCTCAGCTCGACCAATCGGCTTTCTTACCTCCAAATCCAGGACCAATACTCTTGTATCTTCATGCTGTTTGTTGTTAGTGAAGTTTTTTGGGCTGTTTTGCAACTAGAGTGTAAAGCTGCAGATGTCAGTAGAGCTGCAGCTGTCATCGGTGCTCCGCAGGAGGAACTCCCATCACTCATGTCTGCTCAGTATTTCTACGAGTTTTGGCTCAAATAAAAGGAAAATGAATTCAGTCTTGCATCTTGCAAGTGTGGTCCCTGATGATTTTAGCTTTTATCTTCTTAAGGAGAGTATTTTTTATGAGGAATCAGAAGTGTGTAAAGTAACTGCAGGATTTTAAATGTTTCGGTGCACCATGTTTGGAAGATGAGATGTACTGTGAATTTTTCCCCTTTTTTTTTCATGGAACATTTTCTTCCCTAATAAATCTGTATCTTCACCTGATGTTATTTCTCTCTGCTTTTACTTGGTGAAATGTGAAGTTGCTTCAAAATTAATGCTAAAACTCTTTAATTGGGCAAAGTTGGGCTGCTTTAGTTCTAATTAATTTGATCTTGATTTTAAAAACAGTGTGAGGTTCTAAGATTACAGATTTATTGGTCAGAGAGGGAAGAAATGAAGTTCTCATAAAGGACCATGAGTTTCAGAGAGATCAAACGATAAGTTTCATGAAATTTTTAGCTTGTTTAAATGTATTCAACAAATGTTTCTGCAGCTTCAAACTGAAGGCACGAGATGTAGAGGAGATAATACACATGCAAACCTGAGCTACAACTTCAACATGTCCCTCCATGAAGGTTCTCACAAAGATCTGAATGTAAATATCAGTTTGTTATTTTCACCTGTAAGAATCATTTGATTGCTTTTCATCAGAGCAGAATGAAGTGGGTACTTGAGAGTCGATCGGATCAGAGATGACGCATGTGTGCGGGATGAGGGTGACTTTCTCCTGAAACAGGAAGTGCTCAGGCTGTTATCTCCTCGCAGGATTCCGGAGGTCTTACAGTCACTCAGACGAGGCTTGAACAACCTGCATGTTCCAGACACAATAAGGTTCATCATCCAAAAGAGTCTGACGGAAGCTTTGTGATTTAATGATGTATATTTATTTACGTTTTTACTTAGATGAGAGAATATTTTGAACTCAGTGAGCATGTGGATGAGGTGTATAAATACATTTTCAGATGTGTAGAAGAAGAAAATTAGACAAAACAATGAGCGTATAGTTTAGAAGGTCTCTTTAAATGAACGGCATTTGCTTCTGAGATGTTCTTACGGATAAAAATACAAACATTCATTCAAAAAAGTTTAGAGATTTTCATGAATGAACAAAATCCAAATGCAACAGAGCTGTTCTGCTGCAGTAATCTCAGGTTTCACTGCCCGCAGACCAAAAAACGAGCACATTGAGTGTGTGATGGTTGTTGATCTCTGCTGGAGATAGAAACCACCTCCTCGTGACCTTGAACTGGAACAAGTATAGAACCAATAAATATCCAGTTTGTAAATTTGTTTTAAACCGTTCAGCTGAAACACAAAAACAGAATAGGAACTTCATTTATTCCACTCTTTTTAGGAAATCCAAAACATCCAAAAAAGTTGTTTTTCACCACTAAACACACTCCCACAAACCTTAAACCTAAACTTTTAAAAAAATATATTTTCATTTGATATAATCTAACAATCCTCACAGTTGTTGGTTCTGCAGATCTTTTACATGTTCCCTGTCTTTAAGTCAACTTGTTTGGAGTAGCTGAATTATTGAGCAATCTTTTAAAAGACCCCAGACCTCTTGGATCCACCTTTTCCACAAGCATATACAAAGTTTTCTGCCCACTAAATATCACAAGGCTGTTTCAGCTGAGACGGTCAGAGATAGATGCACACAAACCTGGCCTGCCACCAAAACCTCGTCACTTTGATCGCCACTCAGAACTGGTTAACATAAACACTGTGGGAGTTTGTCCTTTTAAGCTGCTTTTATTGTCCAGCTGCTGCTCAACCTCTGGATGTAAATTGCAGCGTGAATGGGTGATTGAAGTGGTGGATGAAAAGAGGTGAGTTTGGTTAGTACAGTGGGAATAAGAGGAAGGATGAAGTGAAGTGGTTAACGTGTGTGTGTGAGTAGCTACCATCGATATAAAAAAGGCATTAAGATCAGAGAAACAATGTGTTTATTGAAACTTTTTCCCCAAACCGCTTAGCTTTTAGTTTGTTATTGTCTTGTGGTTTGTTGAGAGAGTTGAAGTGTAAAAAGAAAAGAAAAATCAAATGTTAAACTAATCAAATGTTTCAATGTGGGACCTGAGATGCATTATGGTCTGAACTAAAAGCTGTTGATTCACACAGATGGGTTACATTTTGATCATTAAGTATTTGTATTTTCATTCGTCTTCACAACACTCCCCTTCGCAGAATGACTGAGATTCTGGTTATAATTTAAAAGAGCCAGTGTTCATTCATCAATTCCCCAAATGGAATTTTAAATAAATGATTTTGTTCTCTGCTGCCTTTATGTCAAAGATTGTATATAAAGAAGGAGGACAAGTCTCTTTTTTACTCCTTTTGTTCAAATATAAAGCAAAAATATCCAGTTTACAGCTGCTTCCATGTAATTTTGAAACCAGAATCTGCCACCAGAGACGTGTGTCTGTCTGAATGTCCGACCCACTCACCTGCTCAAAATTAAGCCTCAAATAACTACTTATAACTAAAAGTGTTAGAAAAGTTAAATATGTTGCAGAAAAAAACTATGTGAATTAAAAAAAAGCATTTTTTATTGCGTAATCAGGATAATGTCCCATTAGTTTTGATGGAGGGGGCGGGACTTAAAACTCATTCTGCAACCATCCACTAGGGGGCTCATTTTGTTTTGGCTTTCTTGACTTTGTATTATCTGTAAGAGCTTTCTGAACTTTGTCATATTTCTGTATGTTTAAACGGTAGATTCCTCTGTTGAGGTGCAACATTTCAGACAGCGTTACATTTTTTTTTTTAGCTTCAACAAACATGTTATATTTTCCTGCAGCAGAGATACAAAATACACAAAATCATTCAACTCAACGTCTAACAGATCTGATTAAACTATCGATCCCAAATAAATCTGTTAATACTATCTTACTTTGGCTGCAGAGAAATCAAAGCTCCTGCATTTCGACACCACACAGGGAATGTAAAGTTAAGATGCAGAGGTGGATGTGTGGAAACATCTGCATGTTATCTTGTCTGGGTTTCTGTGTGTGTGGATATTTTTACAGTGCATGTCTCACAGCCTGTGATGACAGAAACAGCCTGTATATCTTCTTTAACTACTTACCTGAGCGTGTTTAGGCGTTCCCCAGCTGCATGGTGGCTCATTCACTGTTTGATCACACAGTCTGAGTGGCTCTTTAATGAAACCGGGATGTTCGGTTGGAAAACACACGTTGATTTTTTAAAAATTCTTGCTTTGATTACAGTTCCAGTAAAAGTAACCCTGTTCAAGTCTTTTTTTTTTTTTTTTTCCAGGGCAATCAACCATGAAAGTCTTCCTAAATATTTGGAGTTTCTTTTCTTTCCAAGGAAGATCTAAACCAAACAGGTAGAACTTTATGACCTCTGACTGTCTTACAGCACCATACGATGCTGAACATCCATACAACCATCCGTTTACATGGACAGACAATTGCTGTCTACATTAACCATTCTGTTAATTCTGGACATTTGAGAAATATAATATTATCAGTATTAGGAGATTTAACTCAGAACATTCTTTAGTTGGAGTCTTTAGGAGGAGCCTGTAAGTGACACAGAAAAAATTGGAAATCAGTTTTTTGTGAGCTCATGAGAAAGTTTCAAGGGCATTGAGTATCATCTCGGGCACATCAGATATTTTTATGTACACTGTACCTCTTATGGTATTCATTACTTCTAAGTGGCAACACATGGAGCACTGATGTAGGCTGTACAGCTGTATTAACTTTTTTTTTAGTATATAAAACCCCCAATATCAGATTTAATGTAAACTTGCAGGGTGTGTCACACAGAAAGGTTGATAGTAATGACACATAAGCAAACAAGGATCTCAAGAAAAGAAGATAAATGGGATGAAAGTATAGGGAACCCCTCATTAGTGTGACAGTTCAATGAGTCACTTCTTGGAATGGTAATAAAAGTGATGTTACAGATCTTTTTGCGAAACTCTGGTGTGTTTGTGCAGCCAGGCCACACACAGCAGCAGAACATCTCAATCTGCCAAAAGAGCACTCCAGAATAGGAAATATTAATAAGAGACCATGACCTGCCTGCGTGTGTGAGTAGGTTGAAAGGGTGTGTTGGTTTAGAATTGTGCAAATGCACACGTCTCATGGATTCTGTGTGTGTGTGTGTGTGTGTGTGTGTGTGTGTGATTCAGCATCGAGATGTTTCTCAGCTGTTGCCGTGAGTAAAAGCAGTAAAGTATTACAAAAGCAGATAAGATCATGTCCTAGAACTCCGTCGTTTTTCAGTGTCAGATCTGAGTCGTCTCGAAACACGAGAACTCGAACTCAAAAATGATCCACCTGGAAATGTCAATGTGAGCGATTTTGATCAAAAAGTTGGCAGATTTTGGGAGAATTATGAAATATATTCATCATGTAGGAACATAATATTTTAAAACAGGTTATTGTGTAATTGATGTACAGTAAGAAGACCTTGATAAAGCCAAAAAAATGATGAACACCATATACACAATCCAAGCATCTAAATGATATTTAAGAGTCTCTGTCAAATTGGCTCATGCTTGCACGCTAATATTTCCAGTCTTGAGCTGGTTATTTGTAACTGTTCGGACTATCAATAAAGTTTGTTACTGATAAGCAGAGCTAACGTTTTTTATTTGCTTCCAAATCATTTTTCAATCATTACCTAACATTAGTTCAAGATGATGAAATTAATCTGCAAATGTTGGAATCAAGCTGGGAAACTTAATGTATTTGGCTTGAGAGCATTTGGGTGTGTGTGTGTGGGGGGGGGTCGTCCATGATTACCGAGTAGTTTAAAGAGGTATAAGGTTTACCACTATTGTATTGAAAGATTACCCAAACATCATTGTTTCAAGCATACTGATGATTTCATGATGTCAGTATTATAAAATCCTCATCTTCATGCCTTTTGTGGAAAGTTCAGCAAGAAACATGAGCATTCAGGCATTAAATACAAATCTTAAACAAGCCATTAATCTCTAATTCATTTTTTATAGCAGAAAAAGTAAAATAAATGCAAAATAGGAAGAAAAAATCTCACTGCAAAACGAGGTTGAGATCTGCTGCCATGTAAAAACATGTTAAAGCTGCTTGAAATAAAAGTGTACGCCAAAAAGTGATGGGAATATTCTTCATCTTGGACTCTGCAGGTGGATGTTGGGGGGGGAGAAACAGGCACAAAGTCACATTTAAAGATGAGCCTTATAAGATACAACTGAGTGAATCAGTCAACATGGAATGCTCCATGAACTCGCTGCCTCCAACATTTTGTTTATCTATCAGGAGTTTACTGGTGACTCATTCAGAGTCTATTTTTCACTGCTTGCATCTCTGTGTGTGTGTGTCAGCAAAGCTTCTGTTTGTTTGTGACATAAACTCTGTGGATTTCAAGTTTCTGGTCATTTTCATGATCTTTTGAGTATTTTGTTTGTGGGTGTTACGGCGCGTGTGCACGTGCAGCATGTCTGTGGTTAACCTGAGGTGACCTTCCTGCCACTGCTGGTGTACATTTCAAGTGTATGTTTAGTTTTGTTTTTTTTTCTTGATTCGGCTGCTACTGCCTCATGTGTTATTGAAAAGAATGTGTTGGTGACACATTGTGAATAGAAGAACGCTTCGGTTGAATATTTGTTGAATCTAAATGTCGAGTCTTTTTATCTTTCTGTCTCACTGTAACTGTTAGGAGAGATTTTTTCTTGTTTACGGCACTATGGTTTATGACTTTTTTTATTTCTGAGGTGTGAGAAAATATAAAAAAACAGTCTTCTGCCTTTATCACCCTAACAACATTTATTATACAGGGATGAGGAGAGTCGGGAACTGCTGGGGCTGCAACCAAACGCAATTCATTTTGCACAAGCAACAGCAAATATTTTTCCTAAGCAGGAATGTTACAAACAGTTTGCATTGTTTTAGAAATACAAATCACCCAGCAGGAGTAAATTTCACCTGTGGAACATATAAGTTAGCATTAGCATAATTTGCAGCACAGCTGACTGTAACAGTGATTTAGAAAAGCAATGACTAGTTTGATAGTTTGTGATTTTTACATCGTTTTTCCCCATGGAGAAGATAATTTTGTAGAATTTAATACTAACACATAAAAAAAGGATGTGCAGCTGATTGACTCGTCTCATGTTATAACTGTGTTTGAAAAAAAAGGGTTTACAGTGAATGAGAGACCAATACGAATTTTAGAAAATAAAAGCACTATTTTGTGACATTTCTATTTGAATGCTGGACTTGAATGCACAGGTTCCGACAACAGTGCACTGAAAAAAAAAATTATTTGAAACTACTTGAAAAAATTACTTCAACTGGTTACACTTGATTGAATTAAAGGGGATATATCTGATTTCAAATTGCTTAGCTTAGAATGTCAACAAATGTAAACAAAGTCACAGAACTGTCCGCCCCTCCCGTCAGGTAGAATTCCTAAGCCACGCCCCCCCAGGTTTGGAAACACGCGTAGCCCCAGATGACGACCGAGTGTAAGACACTGGTCCACAGTTCATTCAAGTACCGTAACATGGCAGAATCACCGGTATGTGAAAACAATATAACAACAAACAACTCACATTAATTGTTACTTTGTCCTGAACCTGACGCGGAACCTGTTTCTCCTGCTGTGACATGGTAGAGTGGCGAACACTCCTAGCAGGGGTGTGCTGCTGGAATATGTCTCAGTGTTTTAGGAGCACAGAAGCCAAATAAATGAGGATGTCCGTATTGCTGGAGAGACTGTCCAATCATTCCTTTTGGACCGAACCATTTGATTGGTTTATGTTTTTAGACAAATACGGGAGAACCACTTAATTTTTTTTTCCTTTGTTTTTTAATCTTCACAACATATTTTCCTCCATGCTGTGTTAAAACATTTTTAATGGACAAGAAAAAAACATGTTAAACTAATTAGTTATGCAAATTAAGCATAGCAGCTTTAAGTTGGTTCAAAGTTGTATGTAAGATTCATAGTAATTAATATTTCCTTACACTTACACGATGGGAGCAAACAGGAAACGTGGTCAGACAAGGCAGAAGGGTAATTCAGGAGGTTTAAAAAAAAAACAATCCAAAATCCAGGAAAGGGTTGGACAGGAAGTTAACACAGATGCTACTAAAGGTGAACAAACAATCGGGTGATGCAACAGAAAATGAGTTAGGCTTATTTTAAGAGAGGAGTCAGGTGAGCAGCATGAGACATGTAGTGAACACTGTGACAGTGTTATTGTGTCATGGATCATCATTACTGCTGATCCATAACATATTTACTTGATAAAACGTTGAAGTTAATGAAGCAAAAATGGTCCCAGACTTGAACCCTGGTGGACGTTCCAACAGCTGATGAATCAGTTGGAGTTTGCTTGTTCTCTCCTCGTGTAAAACATAGATTTTTGGTAATACGTGTCTTTGTGTTGGTCCTTTATGACCTTGTGCATATCAGGTATGACAAAAATGAATAAATCATCCCATTTCTAAAAGGTTGGAAACTCCAGACTTATTCTTTCTGACAGAACTGGCTTACCCAGCTCACTTGGCTGAGATACTGCAAATAAAAGAAGATTGTATTGTTTGTACTGCTGTCAGTGTGGTCCAAAATATGAGAAGAAAATTACTTTCCAAATCAAAAGCACAGCCGAAAACTATGTGGGTACAGAAGCAATGACGAAATCCTCCAACCATTTTTATGACGAGAATCTACTTCTAATTAAAACTGTCTCATACGACAACGTGCGTCTTAATACACTGAAGGCTTAACTGTAACCTATTAAACTGACAGCATCCAATAAAAAAGAATGAACACGCAAATTAAAAGTTTTATTTGTTTACAAACTTTTTGGCAATATATGAAAAAAAAGAAGATATCTTGTTTAACCCATTTATTGTCAAAATGAATTAAAAAATATATATTTGTATATTTATTTTAATTTTATACGAGATAGTGTTACATTAAGTTTTTTTGAGGTGATCAGGAGGAAAAAGGTTTTATTTAACATTTAAGGATTTTTAAGTTTGAATTACGTCTAAATAAAGCAACGTCGACCAACTAATTGGCAACTTTCTTTGTTTCACTGATATTCCAAAAATATTTATGAGAAGGTCAAGCACTTCTTTATGACAACATGTTTTGAATTAATATCAGCTCATTAATTCGGTGCGCGTTTTTCTGAGTATTACAGAGTTTCTTGGGGTGATTTCTAAATCACAAAGGCTGATTCATCCCACGCCTGGCAGGACATCTCCCTATTAGGGCCTGTTGTAAATATTTGAGAGGAACTGTTGATATGAAGATAACACAGACTAATGGATAAACAAGACTGGACTGATGGGTCTGTGGGAGTGATGGAGAAAAGAATGGGTGAGGGGAAGATATTAGGAAGCCAACGAAGCGAAATTTGGTAAAATTAAAAATAGATAAATAGTGAAAGAAGTGACACGTGGAAAAGATGTGAGTGAGACAATCAGGGGATCAGTTCGGAAAATATGTGGCTCAGTAAAAAAGAGAGGTAGCAGAATGAAAAACAGAGACTCGCAAATGAAATTTTTACATTCTTATTGTAAATGAAGCTGAAAAAAAAACAACAACAACAAGAAACCCGTAATGTTTCCCTATAAATTCAAACCAAATAGAACATGTTGAGTCGTTTCTGCCGTTTGATCAGATGCCAGGTTCATTTTGATGAGTGGAAAGTGAGACGTGAAGAACTAGAAGGAAGCTGGACGTGGAAAACTTTCCATCCCAGCCTTGTTTGGTTTGAGATTATATCAATATTGATGAAACTGTCTGTAACACTGATTTCAACCAGATTACAATTCTTAGACACGAATAACAACAGAAAGGAGTCAAATAGGATCTAAAACAGCCTAAACTTTAAACGGAGTAACAGGAAATTACAAGGTGTTCAGTATCTTGATGAACTGTTTGTATTTTGGTTTGTAACATAAAGAAGATCAGAGAGGTATAAATCATAAGTCAGAATGTTGATAGTCTTCGGAGGGTCTTCATGAGGTCTTCTAACGCAGTTGTTTTGAAAATGCTCGTAAACATCTGTAGCAATGGTCATGATGGTGTATTAGGGTCATAGGTGGGAGTGATGAAGTGTGGTTGCAGTAGAGAAAAGGTATTCATGACGTGGTGCACCTGCACAGCCGTGTGGCTGACGTAGAGTATTTAAAGCAGGACTGACCACGCTGACTTCATCCATAGACCATGACCACATCACACTGTATCATATAGCTGCTTTCTGACTTGGTTCTGAAGCCGAGAGCCGAGTCTTGGCTCAAACTGTTGCCCTTCTAACTGTCTGCCCCGCACTTAGAGTACATGTACATGAGTGTAAGTGGGTGTTTTGTTTACGGGTGACGGTTGAATAGCAGCGGAAATGGACCGACGGATTGAGGCTTCACCTAAAGTAATGAGGTATTTGCATCTGTCACAGTCTTGACTTCAATAAACAGATTTGGCATTTATTTTTTGTTTCTATATTTTTCCATAAATACATTTTACCTATCACATAAATTCACTAAATACACTAAATATGATGTTATTTTTACTTTCTTTGCATTGTCAGAGCGACAGGCAAATATTTGGACACACCCAGAGGAGAAGGACCCAACAATGGCCGATACGGACCCAGAGGGCTTTTATTTAGAAAATATCGGAAAAGGATAATAAAAATATGATTAAATAAGGTCACACTCACCATAAACAAGAATACTGTATAAACTTCTAATGACATCTCGTTATGAAATAAGTTGTAAATTCATACTATGGTGGTATTTATCATCAGGGCAACATAAATCATCAGAACACCACTTCCTGCTGCGACCCGAATTACTGAAGTTATTTAGTCTATTGTAAATCCATCTGAGGTGCACAGAGTGTCTAATATGAAGATTAATATGTTTTTCGGTGAGTATCCACTTAGACAAGTTTCAAAACCGTAGCTTAACCCTCTGGGGACCAAGGGTTTTTTGGAGAAATAAACCTCGCCTGACTTTTTTTTGTTTAAATGCTACTAAAACACCACCTTTCAATGCCCCATAATGTCCTATACCTTGTTTTTTTTATTTTGAATTGAAATATCATAAACTGCTGTGTAAATGAGGCTCCTTCGCTTGAAATAAAGAGTATTAGAATAAAAAATTTAAAAAAAATTAGAGTGATTGACACCGTTTGGAGGTGTTTCCTGAAGTATAATCAGCTGTGATTTGACAACCACGCGTCATGCGCAAAAGACAAAGGCTCTGATTGGAACACCGACTTTGACACGACACTGTATCCCTTGTGAATGGGCTAGAGCAGGGGTGTCAAACTCCAGGCCTCGAGGGCCACTATCCTGCATGTTTTAGATGTTTCCCTGTTTCAACACACCTGATTCAAATCCTCTGTATTTCAACAAGTCCTTCAGAAGCCTGTTAACTACTTGTTCATTTGAATCAGGTGTGTTGAAGCAGGGAAACATCTAAAACATGCAGGATAGCGGCCCTCGAGGCCTGGAGTTTGACACCCCTGGGCTAGAGCGATGCCGGAACTACCGTCTGAAAGCTTGGATTCTCTCGATTTAGAGGGGGAAAAAAGTACGTTTCTATCTTTTATGGTTCGGAAGCTATGTTCGATTAAACACAACAAGGTCCCTGGCATCGTCGACGATGACGGCGTCCCCGTAGGGTTAAAGTTGTAAAAGTTATTTTGTACTGCTTTAAATGAGCTTCCTCTCTAGGGTGGCTAACAGCTTTACAGATAATATGTGGAGCTCCACCATCCAAAGAGGAGTTGAGTAAGTGTTCGTTTGCATCGATAGAAGCCAGAAGAGGCGCCTCCTGGTCACTTTCCTCTGGAGGTTTTCCCAGCATGTCCCACCTGAAGGACCCCCGGCAGAATTCATTGGAGGAATCATTTCTTTTCTCTGGACTTTGAACAGTTTGGGATCCTCCAGGAGGAGCTGGAGACTTGTAATTTTTACCTTCCTGTTCAAAGATAAAAATCCACTGTGTAATCCAATGTTTTGGGAAGCAGCATGTTAAGAATTCATAATATGAGTAGTACTAATGTTCAGTCGAAAAACATCATGGAAAAGATTCAAGGTGAGGAATCTTAATAAGCCATGAAGAATGTGGAAAATTTGAATTATAAATTAGGAAAAAAGGGAATAAAAAGTCTTTTACACTAAGACGCATCACATTTGTTGCAGAATTTTTATACATTGTTGCATCAAATACACAAACATGAAGAAAATATTTGGATTTTACCTGAATTTTACATCTGAACCTGAACTTTCCAATCAGACAAAATCCTAGATTTTCACTTGAACAGGAGCTCACATATTTCTGGTTAAACACTGAGATTTACTGTGACTTGGATGTCTAAAAATACAGGCTGTTCTATTATTAGACAAACAATAAATGTGTGGAGATAATTTAGGCCAGATTCTAGTTTCAGTGTCCAGATTTTTTCCATCTTCATCTGGAAGACGTGAAAACTTTCAGCCTAAATCAAAGTTCCTGCACTTCAAGTGTCTCAATTTTTAAAAACTTTATTGTTCTTAGTAAATGACAGACAATCTAGTTGATTGTAATAGGTAAAAATATTAAACTGTTAAATTTATCAGCCCTAAACAAACAAAGGTCTTAGTTTCATTAATCTAAAAATCTTCATCAGAATGATGCAGTGAACAGCCAACGGATTTACATCATGGATTTAACTGAGATAAATGAACATAATATTAATTAAGTGAGAGAAATAATGGCCATAAAAAACAATAATTATTTGGTTTTTAAGACTATGTCAACTTTAAAACTGAAGTATGGGCAAAAAAAAAAGGAAAAAACAATTTAAGAAATTGCAAAATTGATCAAATTTCCTTACAGTATGAGCTTTTATTTAGTTGGCTGTTAATCACTGAAGTTTTTCTGAGATGCAAAACCTAGAAATATTCCCCAAACAGCAAATAACTTAAAAATAAACTTCCTTCTGTTTCTATTCATGTCTATTTTTTGCAGCAGTCCTTCATGCAAAAAAAATCTTAATATAAAATTTACTTGAAAACGTATTTTTGGCAGCATTTTCAAACCTTCAGCTCATGTTTCCATCAAAGAGAACTTTTCTGCATAATTTAATTGAACATTTTATTAGAAAATATTTTTGCTTTTATTTTGATTTTTATCATGTTCCAAATGTATAAAAATCAAAGCATTATTCATATCACAGGGATCAGGGGAGGTAGAGGGTCCGGGGGTTTTCCCTTTGCGCTCTAATTGAACACAGGATTTGAACCATTGCCCAACTTGCTGTTAGTAAAGCAGCCACATCTAGTTAACTCTGAGTGTGTGTGTGTGTGTGTGTGTGTGTGTGTGTGTGTGTGTGTGTGTGTGTGTGTTTTCTCATGCATGTGCAATGTTAAGTGTTCCAGGAATCAAAGTGAAATGAGAGGGAAAAAAAGCTCTAAAGTACGTTAACTACGCCCCAAAGGGTGAGCACCCCACTGTCCCCTCCACATGGAAGAACACACATCCAATGGGACTGCTTTAAGAAAGAGCTGCCAGCTGTTTATTAGGTCTCATTATTTAAAAAAAAGAAAGGTCATTTAACATAATTAGATTTTTTACAAACTGTACTTTTATGGGAAACGATGATAAACTCATTTTATGGAAAGTGAACAAGTGGACAGAAATTCACGTATTATTATTTGTTTTAATGTTCCTCACCCTAAAGAAACACAATGAAGTGTGAACAATAAACAAAAAATCAAAAGTTGTCATTGAAAAAGTCACACAAAACGTTTTTTATAGCGATCGGATGCTGCGAAATCAAACGAGGGCAATCAAGACATCCATGTTTTTATAATTTACTGATTCATTTTCTGAAACATCAAAGCAAACTGGTGGCTGACTCAGAGGTCATGAAGGTCTTATTCTCATTGTCTCAGTGTGTGTGTCTCTATGGGTTTTAGTCAATGCTGGGTACAGCTGTGGTCCAGATGAGGGATGACACCTGTTCCATTGCTTTCTTCATTTCTCCTTTACTTCCATTATTTATGTGTTTTCCCACAAACAGACTCCAATTAACTTTGCAGACACACACACACACTTTATACTGTCCACACACGAGTACAAGATGCAGGAATCGAAGTGCATAAGTAAAGAAGACAGACTGGGATTTTAAAATTTGACCCTGTGATGGACTGACAACCTGTCCACAGCGTGACCTCTAAATCTTTTTTCCTAAAATTGCTCCGATTTTTTAAGTAAAATCATCTTAAACTGATAAAAGTCTTTATTTTTTGTGCTGTAGATCAACAGGTGAATTCACATTATTATCTTAACTTACATAATACTATCAAAACTTTAAATAACGTTGTTATTTTTATTGCAGGACATGGCGTCTTTTTTTTTTTTTTTGTTAAAATTAAAAGGAAATTAAAAAATGGAATTTCTAAATAAAAAAAAGATCCTATTATCATCCGTGTACTCTATAAATGGTATTTCTGTGTTTATGCCTGTTCTCCATTTCAGCCTCCGTACATTCCAGTCAAATGAGGCCTCTCATTGAACTCAGTAATCAGCCCACCGGCTGACTCGTCCTGTTCTGTAATGATATTCTAATGAGCAGTGACTGCAGCTTTGATGAAGGCCTGCTACTCCTACTGCCGATCTACTGAACTCACTCCCACTTAAGTAATTAAATATTGCTTGGGACCAGAAAATGGAACCGCAGCTCCAGTTGTTTTCGGTTTGTTCCCTTCTTTCCTTTTTCTGCTTTGAGTCTTTATTATTTTCCAAAAGTCTGCCTTTAAGGCTTTACAGCTTTTATTTGTGTCTTGTGTTTTCATCCTTTTTAATTTTGTATTTGTTATTGTTTCTTGGGTCTGATAGAAGCCTACTGCTGAACTGTGGCTCTGATCTCACTCCTACCCAGTCAATTAGATCAGGAGTGCAAACAGTGAGGACACGGACCACCAGTGGGACACTGGAGACTCGTTTTACATGTCCTCTGACTTAGTTTTCTTTTACTGTTTGTAATTAGCCATGTCATATGATTTGTCTTCTCTGCAGGCTCTGTTTAAAGCTGGAGTTGTTCTTCCTTTCTTTTCCCATCTCCATCACAACCCCCTCCTCTGCTTCTGCATCTATCCCCTCTTATACTCTCCTGATTGACTCGAGTGGGTGAAGGAAACCAATTTGTTTTCCCGCAGTCTGAAATTACCTGCCTGTCTGTTTGGATGTGGAAAAGCGCCGAGGATTTCTCTTCTGTAGTTCAAACGCTCACATTAGTAACAAACACCCAAGTTAATACTCCAAAAATCCTTGAAGGTATTTCTACAACTTTACAAGTGTTTCATGCAAATTTGGAAAGTTACTCCACTAATTATCTTGTGAGTGAATTTTCAGTCCTGTGACGACCCACTGATATGAGTCTGTAATCTGCGGTCGGACAACAACTTATTTTGATTCAGTGAGTCTCTTTCTCAAAGGTTCAGCAAAAGTTTAGTTTAGTTTAGTTTAGTTTAGTTTAGTTTAGTTTAGTTTAGTTTAGTTTAGTTTAGTTTAGTTTAGTTTGGTTTAGTTTAGTTTAGTTTAGTTTAGTTTAGTTTAGTTTAGTTTAGTTTAGTTTAGTTTAGTTTAGTTGATGAGATGAGAACAAGCTATAATAATAACAACAATAATAATAAGTATCATTTGTTACAAGGAAAATTCACAATAATCACACTCACATTACATCAAGATAATTAAATCAGATCAATCAATTGCATAGAAAATGAATAAAAACAAACAAACAAAACAAAATAAAACAAAAAAAACAGTTTACACTGTACACAGTAAGTTTATGTCCGATTTATTTCTTGTGCTACATAACTACTAAATACATTAAATTTAAACTTTTTTTTTGAATACGTTTAAAGTTGTGGAGTTTTTTATGGCATCATCTAGATTATTCCAGACATTTATTCCTCTGACTGAGACACATCTTCCTTTTGTGTTTGTTCTGAATATATTTTTCTGATAAACATGTTCCTCTTAAATTATAACCAGTCTCTCTAGGTTTAAACCTTTCCTGAATACATTCAGGGAGCTTATGATTATGGACCTTATACATAACCACTGATGTACTAAGATCAACCAAGTCATTTAATATTTTTAATTTGATAAACAAAGGATTTGTCGAGGCATAATAATCTGCATAAATTATTATTCTAACCACTTTTTTTTTGCAAATTAAAGATAGGGTAAATTGTACTTTTATAGTTATTCCCCCAAAGTTCAACACCATATGGTTAAAAGCAGATGAATCTTGTTGTTTATGTGCCAGTTCATGTCATCCAACCAAACATCTAAGCTTGTATTATTACAAAAGTAAAACTGGAATTTAAGATGGATTATAAACAAAACACTTGATTAATACATAAAACTTAAGAATATGGTTGTTTTCTAGTTCTTTGAAGGTTACCAGTTTATTATTAGATGTTCAAATTTTGCAGTTTGTGTAGATGTTGTAAGTGTGAACTGAATAATGACCTCCTGTGGTGCAGAACTGGTCTGGGTTCAGTTCTCTGTGAGCTAAGCTGAGAGGTGACTTCAGGAAAGCTGTAAATATGACAGATGACATGCACCTTGGCTCCAGCTTTGGAAGGTGTGACTGAATACTTTTTGGTCTGATTCCTGGCAGCGTCTGGCCTCTGTGCTGCTCCTGTTTCACGGTTCTGTCAGCTCTCATACCGGGGGTCTGGAATCAGACGAAACAATACAAACATACTCCAGATTCCATTGTGTGTGTGGTTTTTAAACTTGGCGTTTTTGGGGTCGTTTTAACTCATTCCTTTATGTGATTTTACACGTGCAAACACTCGCAGATACTCAATATCCAGATGAAATAACATTTTCTTTGTGTTGTAAGACTTGTATTAATATTGGCACTGCGCTCTCTCGGATCAGGAAAAAGACAGCGGATGCTTCCAGACAGGCATTTTAACTTTTCTGCCTTGCGTTAAATATGTATTGATATTTTTTTTCTGACCTCCAAAGATCAACAGTTATTGTTTCTTTTATGTGTGTGATTTTACGACCAGAATTTTGTGGCTACGTCTTAAAATCACCGGGCAACTTGTCCATGTGAGGAGAACCTTTCTACCTCACTATCTGAGCTGCTCGTATATTTTCTTATTTCATTCTTTGGACAGAAAATTGGTTTTTCTTTGTATTTTGTTAGTATGAAGATCATTTCATTTCTCCTCTGCTCAGCTGAGCTCCAAGTCGACAATGTGTGGACTGACTCTCTGTGTGAGATCGACCCTTGCTTGATTAAAATGAGCATCATGTGAACTATAATCAATAAATCTGGGCTTTTTTGCTTTAATCAGGCTTCAGAAAACCCAAACTTTCCCTCGTCAGGGTCTGAGTTGACATAAAAAGTTGTTATCCAAGTGACTTGATGTTTCTTCTGCATTAAATTCAGGTCATTTTCCCAAAGGAAAGGCAGGTTGTGTGAATAGAGACGAGTAAAAATCATGGAAATTGTTGCGTAAATATGCAGTTTTATAAATGTTTGTGGTTTAGGTGCACAGAAAGGTCAGACTTTTTAGTTTCCTTTCAAAAAAACAGATTCAGCTCAGACTAAAAAACTGTTTTAAGCAAAGTAAGTTTAATAATGAAGCTAAAATACATAAAAATCCTGTTTACAGCAGGCACTTTGGAGTCACTAGCACTAAAGCTGTGAGGTAGAAAGTTCACCTGCACACAGTCACTTTGTTTTTATACCATTTAATAGCTAATTTTGTTTAAAAAATTAATATTTGAAAAATACCTGCAAAATACATATATCATAGGTGCATTTTTATTTTTTAGTCAAGACAATGGCCCACTCATTTACATTGAGGGGGCGGGACTTAAAATATGTGCACCCTGCCACACCTGGAATCTCATTTCCTTTTGGTTTCAACATCTGTATTACGTTCCTGTGACTATTTATTATTCAAACCAAGGATCCCAACTAATAAATAAAAAAATCAGAGAAAGTAGCTACAGTACGAGAAAACTGAATACATTGAATATGTATGTAATATCAACCAAAGGTTCTTCAGTTTGTTACAATTCGAGGCATTTTGTGACCTTTGACACTGGAAATTGTGCTTTCAGGGTCAACATGGCTGAATCCTTTATCCTGCTTCGTCCATGTCTTGGGGGTTGAACACGCTTTTCTGCAGCTCATTCGTGGGATTGTTGGTTAAATCAAAAACTCTGATATGTTTCACTAAACCACAGAATCACTGAAAGATGAAGGATGTTCAATAGAGCTGATTTTTGGAAAAATAAAAAAGAACAAAATGATATAAACTCAATAAAAAAATGCATGTGTGTTTATCCTCCCTTGTGATTCAGTGATAAACTGCTGTTTGATCTTGTTTGTATTCCAAAAGTAAAATACAGACACATCTACCCTCAGGACCCCATAAAATCACCTGCAAATAGAAAGTACACAGTGTTGCTGCCAACTCAGAATATTTCACCAGTGACTCGTTATTGTTTTTAAAGGTCTGTTTACTTTCCTGGGCTGCCACCCAAAAGCTTCATTAGCTTTATTAGCTATCAGAGTGAAGGGTGGCCATACCTGAAAGCATGTCGGCATAAGTGTGTTTATGTGAATGCACAAAAGCTATATGTTTATGTGCTCCCCTGCTGTTTGCACAAACATGTTCATGTGTGTGTTTGCATTAAAGTTTGTTTTGACCAGCTGTTGTGGTTCTCGTGAGGTCAAATTCACCTCTTAAAACGCGTGTGGGGAGGTGATTATTGCATTACTCGTGTGTTTTACAGAGTCTGGAGTGAAAAATAGTCCTGTTTTAATCTCAGTTAGCTTTGCTTTTCTCAGCTGACAGGTGCAGCACAGCACTACACCCAAAATATCATTTGTGTTTAATGGTGTAAATGGTGAAAATTCAGCGAAACATTTCTATGACATGCTCATGGAGGGCAGGTGTGCTGGAACATTCCTTTTCCAAGGGCGGGATAATGCAGATCCATTGATAACGGTGTTATCATGGAATATTTCTTCATCACATGTCTGATTGTTCCAGTTTTGTAAAGGGAATTTCTGGTCAAGCATTTGCTTCATTGAGAGACCAAGTTTCATACCATCATGCAGTTAGACTGCAAAACTCAGCTGGTATGGAAATCTTATGTTTATCACTTGGCAGTGGTTACGTGCTTAATGTTTTGGGAACTATGTCTGAATCATGTTTTTGGCTAATTTAAGCATGACAAAAGTGTATGGCTCTTTTGAAAAGCTAATACTGGAAAACCCTTGTGTAATAGGGAATGTCAGGAGTAGGATCGGAAAGTGAAGGAGGTGGATCTCAGAGCCAGGTTTTTAATAGTGATTGAGAAAAGCTGAATCCCATCAGAGAGCTAAAACTTCAGTCGGTCCTGAACTCAAAACTCAACTGAAAATTGTTTGTTTTTATGAGCATACTGTGCCCATGCAAAGTTGGGATACCAATATGCAAAAGAAAGAAGACTCTAAAGATCATGTGTATACAAACCAGGTACAAAGAGACATTTAACCATTTAGGAGCAAAATCAACTCAATTGCCAATATTAAAGGTATTGCAGAGGATTTTTCAAAATTTCAGGAAAGAACCACCCTCACCACTTTTTTGAAAAGTTTTCTCTTGCGATTCTCGAACATATTCAGATGACCTGATGAGAACTGTGAGATAGAATGAATAGATGGAGGTGTCGCGCTCTGTCACAGGTTCAGCCAGCTAATCAAGCTGATTAGTCTCCAGCCCTGCTCATCACATGTACTCCGATAGATGGAGAGAGGTCCTACCTGCTCTTCGCTCAGTCGTCGTTCCCGCGTCCCTGACAAATATCTCCAAAACACCTCGTATCAGTGCTTTCTGTCCACGTTCTTCAGGATATGAGCGCTTGCGTGATCGGTTGATTGAGAGGTGTTCTATGCAGATAGCTAATGCTATTGGCTAATGCTGGATGGCGCTCAGTGAAAATTAAATGCGCCCCTACGGGACAGAGGATGTCTTCGAGAAAAAAAAAAGATGTTTTTATTATATTACAGAACCGGGTCACTTTTATGGAATTTCAAAAAAGTCATATATAACTCCCGAAAAGGGGAAAACTCCAGATTACAGCTTTAATTGTTCCATCAAGGAAAGTTCCAAAACAAAGGATTCAGACAAAATCCTCAGAGGACAAGTTGTAAAGAAAATTCAGCTTATAAATTGAAACTCGTCAGAAAAGACACACTTGCAGCATCTTCATGATACAATATAGCAGTCTGAGTTTTTCATGTTCACACACATTCTTCTCTGCAAGAATATGTGTTCACTCTGACACATTTCTGTTATTCTGCAGAGACAAGGAAATGAATTATTATTTATTCCCAGCCCAGTTTGGAAGGAATCCCAGACAACATTCTTACAAGAGGTTTGCTCAGAGACATGGGGAATGAGTTAGATTTGGTTTAAAGACACGAGTAGTGACACAGTCATTTGTTTTTGCTGTGGTTTCCCTGAAGGTTCGTGTTTTTGTTTATTCTGTTTATGAACATAGAACACAGCAGGTTTAAAGCAGGTGCTGTACAGGTAAAAAACGGATATCTAATGGAAGATGGCAAGTAAAACAGTTCCTTCACTTGCACCTTACAGAAGAAAAGTCATTGAAAACAATTTTTCCCAAACAAATTTAATTTATTGTTAATTCGAGACATCCAAACTCCGAAAGCTACAGTCAGTCTTTGTTTCTTTGTGAAATCCGTTTTCTGTTATCTGACATTAAAGGGGGGAAATTCTGTGAAGATTTGAGTTCATTCTGTGATGAGATGTCAACGCTGCACTGAAATAAAGGATGCAAAGTGAAGTTCAAACACAAACATTTGGCCTTTGGTTTTTTTCTTAAATTTCCCCTTTTCATGCATGTAGAAGAAATCATTCTTTCTGGTTTATTTCA
Source organism: Pachypanchax playfairii (assembly GCA_006937955.1). Classification (NCBI taxonomy): domain Eukaryota; kingdom Metazoa; phylum Chordata; class Actinopteri; order Cyprinodontiformes; family Aplocheilidae; genus Pachypanchax; species Pachypanchax playfairii. Next base: position 2,870,545 of record SSNP01000014.1, on the reverse strand, counting down.
GCTTCACAGGATCTTTAGATGAACAGATGATTATCATTTTAGAAGGGCTTTTGTTGTCAATAATGATTACAATTACATTTTTTAGCTGTTTTTTTAAAAATATTACACAAATATTTCAAGTGTTTTTGAGGTTCTAGCATTTTTACTATTATTGTACCTTTCTAAGATATATTTATGTGTTTCTTCTGATGAATTCTCCTTTTTTAAAACAACTTTCTTACACCTCTGATGAGCAGGTTGGTCCAAGGCTCCAGGATGAGTTCTGCAAGATGGTTCACACTTACATGAAACGCCCCTGTCTCTCATGCATCATCGCCTGTCACTGATCATTTAGTGTTGGGATAACTATCCACTGTGTTAGTAGAGGTGTAACTGTGAAATATGCAATCATTTCTAAATTTATTTTACTTCTTGGGTTCAGAAAACAGGATCTGGTAAAGTTTGACAGTGAATGCATTATCCACCACAAGTTATCTAACCCATCCTTTCCACCGGATCCGTCAGCAGCGCGAGTCGGCCGCGTCTCAGGAGCGACATATTGCGGCTCTTTCCTAAACATACGTGGCGGTCCTATTTTCTACGCGCTACGCCTCTGAAATGCATCAAGTTCGACATTTTGGAAAGGGGAAGACAGGAAATCAGATGCGGAAACGGAGAGAAGCTTCAGGAGATTTTCAGAATAAAATGTACTGCTTTCCGGTTGCTTTACTTAAAAACCTGTGCGGCTGGGTGAGAAATGGTGAGAAACAGTTGATTACTGAAGTGTAGAAGTACCCAATCCTGTTTGATCCCAGTCACAGTTTTTACCTCAGATCGCCACTAACATTAGTCAGTTGGACTTTAAGTGAATTTGGATATTCCCTGACTTCACATAAACATATTGGCGATTATAAAACGGACAGAACATAAAACACAAACCTTTTGGAGTCATGTTGTAGTTTTTTTCTGCTTGTTGTTGTGTATACTGACGAAGTCACGCGTGATTTTGCTAATCTCGCATGACTTTGTGTTCTTTCGGTGACAGCTGCTTCCCTGCTGCTACGCGCCTCATACGCACCCAGTGGGAAGGGCCAAGCAGCAGCATACGCGAGCGAGACGTGCTGCTCCAGTAACGCACCGCTGACACGTCCGGTGGAAAGGAGGGTTGAGACACGGTCATTTTCTTTACCAGCTGGTTCCTGTTTAGGGTCGCAGGGAGCTGGTGTCTATCTCCAGCAGTCATTGGGTAAGAGGTGGGGTCACACCTGGACAGGTTGCTGGTCCATCACAGGGCTACATAGAGACAGACAACATTCACACACACATCTAGAGTCAATTTAGAGTTGTAAATTAACCTGCATGTTTTTGGTCTGTTGGAGGAAGTTGGATTTCCTGGTGAAAACCCACACATGCTAAAGCAGAACATGCAAACTCCATGCAGAAAGGCCCCAGTTAATTTCACTCAAACTCATTTTCTTTGACTGACATTAAGCAGCAGTCCAACAGACTTGAGGTTTTATTTCGAGACCAACAGCTTCTTGGATGCACTCAAACAGATGCATGATGGAACTCACTTTTTCAGCCCAGAAACATTTTTTAGTTGAAGTAATTGTGTCTTCTGGAGCAATAAAAGGATTTGGGTTTCAGAGTTTATAAATCAGCCTTCTGAGTCTCATGATTAACCTGATATTCCTGCACCTGCATGATGCACATCTAAAAACAAAAGTTTGTTGTTTATATGATTCTATTCACCAACACAACTGTTTAAAATACGTCTTTCTGCACCAACTTCTGAATGGACATGTGAAGAATTTATTTAAGCCACATTATTAAAATAAACAGCAGAATTAATTAACAACTTTAACTGCAGTTAGTTAAAGTTTTCAGTTGTAAGAAATTGTGCAGGTTTTCTTAAAAATGTTGCAAGTGATTAAAATTGAACCTAAAAAATTTAAATGCAACGGTGTTTGATAGAGAGAAAAAAAAACGTAGATGAATGAATGAATAAATAAATAAATAAATAAATAAATAAATAAATAAATAAATAAATAAATAAATAAATAAATAAATAAATAAATAAATAAATAAATACATAAATACATACATACATAAATAAATACATAAATACATAAATACATAAATACATAAATAAAATGACTTCCTGATTTGTAACATCACAAAGAAGGATAGATTAAAGCAGTAATAACATTTAGTATTGATGCAGGGCTTACTGTACTGCACGGGCGTGTCGTGGGAAATTGTGAAGTGTTGTGAGTCTAATGCAGACCAGACTGTGCCCATTTAACATGATGTATAATATATGAGTTGAGCACAAAGTTGCCTTTGATGGTTTCATTCCAGAAATGTCAAGTGCAAAGGTCACAGATGTAAAGTTTGCAGACGGTTACATGGAGGTAGGGATGAGAAATCCGGCTCCTTTAGAAGAGCTACAGCTCCTTCATAACTTTTCATTTACTATAACATGGAACCTTCCATTTTTAACTAATGTAGCAATTATGAGTGGTTTGTGTGTTGGATTTAAATTTATTAAAAAGCCACATTTTCATGTTTGGTTTGGAATCTGGCTCGCTGTCTCTCTGTGTACCTGGCCTCCATCATCCGTCTGTGGAACATCTGTATGAGCCTAGTCTGTCTTTGGATGTGATTGGCTGTCTGATGTGCCCATCAAGATAAAGTCCCACCCCCACTCGGATAGATCTGCAGAGCTTTGACTCTCTCCAGTCAGATCTTGTCAATCAGTACAAAGAACCAGCACCCAGAACGGGATTGTTTACAAACAACACAACCAACTACAACAACAGCAGTAGGAAAACTAACATAGTGTATAAAAAAGATTAAGAATAACATCTGGAGTGAGTCTTTCATTACTCACTGCAGATATAATAAAACTAAGAAGTACTCTAAATGTTACAGTAAAATTTTCTAACGGAAAAAGTTAAAAACTTCTTATGAGCAAATGTCATGAACCGATCCCTCTTTTCATGTGTTTTTCACCCTGACTCTTACAATGCTCAATACCAGAATTTTAAAGTCAATGTAAGATAATCCCTGGCTATTCAATATATCTGGTTAAATGAGTCTTGCTGCTTAAAAACATCAGACAGAAAGAAAAAGGACTGATAAGATGTTAGATTTGGAGCAGGAAGTGATGAGAACTGTCCAGACAGGAGACACTGACAAAAAACTGAGCTAGAAAGTTGGAAAAAGAGAAAATCTGAACTCGAAATGTGATCTGAAGCATTTCCTAATGTGTTTCACATTGATTT